>JAAXCT010000220.1:600000-825190 GCA_012490785.1 Eragrostis nindensis
TCACAACAATCTGAAGCCAAACGGAAGCAAGCAATTAGCAGTAGCAGCAAATTCACTCTGGAATCAATTTGGAGAGAATTCACAATGGTTCATCTAATTACTGTAGACATCACAGGAACTTCAATGCAATCCTAAGACCATGTCCCCTTCTATTTAATCTTTCAGCAGTGCATCATAAGATCAAAGGAATTGAGTTGTCTAATACAACCGCAGTGAAGGGCATGGCCTACCAACGTACCTTACCTGCAATGCCGTAAGGCATGATTCCCTCTAGGCTCTGTCCCTCGTCCTTGAGCAAGGAACCAGCAAAATGTAGAGAGAGAGAGAGAGAGAGAGAGAGAATGGATTATACTATCTGCAATATTCAGAGATCAATTCAGTCTGCAGTTCTATATCTATATTCAGATAAATAAATATTCAGAGATGAATTCAGTCTGTAGTTCTATATCTTGTTAGCTTTTGTATTATACTATCTGCAGTTTTCTAATTCCAATCTACATTGGTTCGATTGGCGATTTACAATTGAACATATGAGTAGAAGAGAAGATCAACTTCGGGATGGGGATTTCATTGTACCTAGCTTGACGCCTACGCCTGACTCGCGGACTGGCACGCTGGCCACAGCAGCGGGTCCTCGGCAACCACGGTGACGACTATTACAGCACTCGCGGGGCGAGGGCCCTCATCTGCGCGGTGGCAGGAGCACGGCAACGACGGCGACAACCACAGAGGGGCAGCGACATCGCCTCGACCGTCACGTCCAGAGCTACCCTCGGCACCTCTGTTTAGCTCGAGGCTGAAGGCGGGTCGTGAGCGGAGGAGTCACTGGTGCGCGGCCTGGACAAAGCGCCGCCGAGGCCCAACCGGGACAGGCTGCTGCACCAAGTGCCGCCGGGACAGGCTGCTGCACCAACTGTCCCAATTGCACTCCGTGGCTCGACTGGAATGGCAACAATCTATGCAAAGAAACATTTTAGAAAAGAACATATTTGTACGTCAGGAGTCCTGTTGGACGCTGGAGTGCGTCTCGAAGAACATCTGTCGCCGGTGGTAGCGAAGGCTACTCAGGTTTGCCTTCAACCCGTCCACAACGCACGACGGGCACTGCAGCCAGCCGCCCTGCCTCGGACGCACGAGGCCGCCGCACCGGCGTTCGGTGGCGCCTCGCCTCAGCCAGGGCAGGCTGCTTCACCAAGCGCCGCCGGGCCGCCGAGCCGTCGCCCCGCAGCCAAGGCATTCCAGCTGAGGTCACGAGTGTGTGTGGCGGCGTCCATTTGCGTTGCGCCGCGCGTCCCGCGTGGGCCCCGTATTCGGGCGAGCCCGCCGCCGTAGCCCTGCCTTGGATCTAGGGGAGAAGCTAGCATTAGCTCTGGCTGGCGGTAGCCGCCGCATCGACCCGCTACGACCAGCCATCAAGGTCCCTAGCACACCAGCCATGAAGGCCTCTAGCAGGCAGCCGATGCCGCTGCGGCGAGCAGGCAGGCCAATGGTGGCGCCTTCGCGGACGCGAGGAAGAAGCCCGAGGGGCAGCGAGGGAGGACGGAGGACGCGCGGGGAACGAACGGCAGCGGCGTCGGACAGGGTCGATGAATGAGAAGGATGCAATTTCGTGCAGAGCCACTGGCGAGGCCCAGGCCGACGCGGAAGCCGGCGTAGAGGGAACGCCACCCTGCGCGTAGAGCCGACGCGACGAACCAGCTGGGCCTACGCGGGACGCGCGGCGCAACGCAAATGGACGAAACTCGCAGAGTCCTCCAAAGCCCTCCCTTTTCTTCCGCGTTAAGGGTAAACATATATTCGATCACGCGCAAGCATTTTGTGGTGAAGAAAGCAGACGCGGACGGGATATAGAACCTAGCTAGATATGGTCGGGTTCATTCACGGTCTCACGTCCCACACCGAATAGCTGAGCTCTAGTACGAAACATTTTGATGATTTAACGCATGATGGTGCGGTGCGGACGAGACGAGGACACAGCCGTGCCAGACCGACGCCTGTCGTGCAGCGCCTTATCGCTCGATCCTCTCCGTCCGTGACAGTGTACGTGAAACATACGGCGGGCGTTGGAATGAATGAATTTTGCGTGCCCGGTTGATGAGATGCCCAAAAAGCAAAGCACGCATCATGCATCACTTGACCTGCTGCCGTTAGCTAGGCGCGCGTGGAAGGCAGCAACCCCGAAGCGTCACAATCGACAGTACTACGTGCACGGCTGTCGTCCATGGAAAATACTACGCGTGGTCGTTCAACGCGCACGTATACGACGACTGTGCGTGCTTGACGTGCCCGACACAGCACAGTCAGGATGCTCATCGATCCGGTTGGTTTCGAGGAGCACCACGCGTACGTGATCCAGAGCTGCTAGCCCGTCCTGTTTGTCACGTCAGATGCTCATCAACGATACGGTGGTGGACGCAGTGCGTGCGTGCCCCGTCATGCAAAAGGAGTTTGTATATATTATACTGCAACTCAAAAGGTACGATTGGCGTTCTGGTGAAAGTGCGTGCAACATGTAGTCAACAGTACTCATTTCCAGCTAGTAGATTGCACACGTTGATTTACCCCCATAAGTCATTCACAAATTAAGTACACACAGTCATCAGTTCATCTAATGCACTTATGGCTTTGGATCAACAAATAATAATGTAGGAGTCAAAAGAAAATGGTCGGACAAAAAGTGCAAATAATAAGGTAGTATGCACACTGTGTCCTGACCTGAGCGTTGATGTACCGCCAACCTCTCCCTCGTCTTGACACATCACAAGTCGCCTTTTTTGTGGGGTTCTCTTGAGAGACCGATGAATCAAACGCTGACCCACAGTTTTCCACATCGCCTTCTCTTCTTCCTCTCCCTTCTCCAGTCAAGCCCCCACGCTGTGCTCCTCCGCCGCCGCTGGCTCAGCGTGGCGCCGCCGCTCGCCGGGCCATTCTCGTCGCCCGTCCAAAACGCCCTCCCTGTGCAAGCTCGATGATGCATGTTTCCGCGCTCTTCCTGCGCTGCTGATGTCGCCTCCATAAGGATAGAGAAAAAGAGGCACTCGACGGTATGTGTTTGTAATCTTTTGGTGCTTTTCCCTCTTTTAGCTAGCTACACGGCAGCTGCTCGGACTTCTTCAACATCTTGCCTGTGCGAGTTGTTCATCTGTGATGATGTTCAAAGCAGCACAAGACTTTCTCTTATCATGTTTATTTGCGTCTGTAATTGCAGGGCTCAGAGTCGATTACTTCTTAGACTACATGATGTTACGATCTGTAGCTTAAAAACTAAAAAACAAATAAGAAAAGTGATCATCAACCAGTCTCCTCCGTAGTCGTGTGGTATAAAGTCCATCATGTCAGCTCAATCGCGGGGAGACTTGACCCCGTCCCCGTGTGAGAGGGATTGGGTCGACGCGATCCTTTAGTCTGCTGCTTCTCTTCCATACGGGTCTTTTACTGACACTTAGGTGAACCCACTAGTACTACTTATAGTTCCACGGCTGCCCATTGTTGCCGCGCACACACACTACTGGTTTCTGCTGGTTGCAATGACGAAGCCAAGCCGCCGCCTCCAACTCCTCCTCCTCCTCCTCCTCTTCCCCATCTTGGTGGCTTCAGATTCCGACTCCTCATGGCCTAACAGCAACGACGAGCTCCTAGCTCTCTTGACCATCAAGGAGGATTGGGGTAACCCTACTGCACTCCGATCATGGAAGAACCACAGTAGTAACCCGGCACCCGCCGGTTCTTCCGATTACTGCACATGAGTCGGCGTTACTCGCAACAATGGCCAAGTGATCGGGCTCAAGTTCCAAAACTTTGAAATAGTCAACCCAATCCCAGCTTCTGTTTGTAGCCTCAAGAACCTATCATACATTGACTTCTTTTACAACAATCTCACCACTGAATTCCTTACAGTGCTTTACAGCTGCTCTGTTCAAAAATATCTGGACCTATCAAACAACGCTTTTTCCGGCGATCTGCCTACTGACATCAACAATTTGTCCCCGGTGATGGAGCACCTGAACCTATCCAGCAACAGCTTCACCGGCAGCATTCCATTGGGGATTGCCGGGTTCTCCAAGCTCAAATCCCTTGTTCTTGACACAAATAGCTTCAGTGGAAGCTCTCTGAGCGTTGCCATTGGCAACCTTACTGAGCTCGAGACGCACCCTGGCGAGCAACCCATTCACGTCGGGGACAAGCATGTTCTTGAAGAGTATAGCAAGCTAAAGAAGCTGTGGTTCCTTTGGTCGTCCAAGGCAAACTTGACCGGCAGAATCCCAGACTCGCTCTCAGCGCTCAGTGAGCTCAGGATACTGGTTCTGGGGTACAATTACCTGTATGGTGAAGTTCCAGCTTGGATTTGGAAGCATGATAAGTTGCAGGAACTCTACCTCTACAACAACCACTTCACTGGTGGGATCGGACCGAACATCACGGCCAAGAACATGCTTGTGCTCGACCATTCTGGGAACAAATTAAACAATCCTCTGCCACAGACCATCGGTAACATGAAGAATTTGAGAGAATTGTTGTTGTACGACAACCGCATCACTGGGACCATCCCGAGAAGCGTCGGTCTGCTTCCGAACCTTGAGGATGTCAGGATCTTTAGGAACATGCTCTCCGGGCCCCTCCCCGCGGAGCTCGGGATGTACTCCCCGCTCGCTTTTCTAGGAGTGAGCAACAATTTGCTCTCCGGCAAGCTCCCGGACAGAACCTCTGCTTCAACAAGAAGCTCCAAGGTATCATAGTGTACAACAACAGTTTCTCTGGTGTGTTCCCGACCAGCCTCGGGGAATGTGATACACTTGTTAACATCCAAGCATCCAGCAACAACTTCAGCGGGGAGTTCCAAGTGGAGATTTGGTCCAAGCTCCCCAAGCTTGACACCATCTATCTAGCCAACAACAGCTTTGTCGGTGTTCTACTAGCGGAGATATCCTTTAACATCTCAAGCATTTGGATCGGGGACAACTTCTTCTCTAGCGCCATTCCATCGTCAGCACCCGGCCTGTCTGAGTTCGACGCGACCAACAACTGTTCTCCCATGGGCTTCCGGAGAACATGAGCAAGCTCGCCAACCTCGTCGTGTTGTCCCTTCCCGGGAACATAATTAGTGGCTCTATACCACCGTCCATAGTAACCCTGAAGGGTCTGTCTGAACTGAACCTCAACAGCAACCAAATTTCTGGAGTGATCCCTGCGTCGATCGGGCAGCTATCAAAGCTAGAGACCCTAGACCTCGCAAACAACAGCGTTGCCGGCGCCATACCGGTGGCTTTTGACAACCTCAACCTCTCCTCCCTGAACCTCTCGTACAACCAGCTTTCCGGCATGGTGCCAACCACACTGCAAGCACAAATTTTCAACGAGAGTTTCTATGGTAACAATGGGTTATGCGCCGGAAGACTCGAGTCTGCAGCAGGCTTTCTCCCGCTGTGTCCCAGCGACGGAGGCCAAACTTCTTCATCTACAAGAAGGAGATCGAAAGTTCTCCTTGCAGTACTAGTTCGTAGTGCCGCTCTCCTTGGCTTTATTGTTGTCCTTGTCGTGTGGTTGATCGTCGTTAGGCGCAAGAACAAGTAGCCCAAGGCCGATGTGGCATCGTGGAAGATGACACCGTTTCGGGCGCTGCATTTCACCGAGCACGACATATTGACCCACATCAGGGAAGAGAATGTGATTGGTAGAGGTAGGTCGGGTAAGGTGTACCGCATCCAGCTCGGCTGCCGGAATGGGGAGCACAGAGGCGGCGGCGACGGCGAGATGCAACGAGCCACTCGACGGTGGCCGTCAAGAAGATCGGCAGCACCGAGAGGCTTGAAAGCCAAGCTCGAGAAGGAGTTTGAGGCCGAGGTGACATCGCTGGGCGGCCTCCGGCACGGCAACATCTGCATCCCTGGCACCGAGACCAAGCTGCTTGTCTACGAGTACATGGAGAACGGCAACCTCTACGACTGGCTGCACGGGAGCCGCCGTGGCGTCCAGTGCCTGGACTGGCCGACGAGGCTGCGCATCGCCGTCGACGTCGCGAGGGGCCTCAGCTACATGCACCAGCACTTCTCGCGGCCGGTCATCCACCACGATGTCAAGTGCAGCAACATCCTGCTGGACCGCGGGTTCAGGCCAAGATCGCCAACTTCGGGCTTGCTCGGATGCTTGCCAAGTCCGGCGTGTCGGAGGCGGCGTCGGCCGTCTGCGGAACCTTCGGCTACATCACTCCTGGTAATTCACTTCGTCTTCTTTCTAATTCTCACTACGTACAAATACTAGTACATGAACTGAGATTTGAGGCCTGTCTCCGTTTGTTTGGATGCAGAGTATATGAACAGAGCAAAAGTGAGCGACAGGATGGACGTGTACAGCTTCGGCGTGGTGCTGCTGGAGCTCGCTACCGGGCGGGGCCCGCAGGACGGCGACGCCGCTTCAGGCAGCTGTCTGGTGAAATGGGCGTGGAAGCGGTGCAAGGACGGCGACCCGTGCTTCGACCTGGTCGACAGTGAGATCCGGGACCCAGCCAACCTGGACGACATGGTGGCCGTGTTCGAGCTCGGGGTGACCTGCACCGGCGAGGAGCCGAGGTCCAGGCCACCTATGAGCGAGATCCTCCACCGGCTCCTCCAGTGCGGCCGGAACTACGAGATGGCCGGCGACAACGTCGCTGCCGAAGACGACTGCGGCATTGACTCTTCGGATGGTTTAGTTTGACACAGACATGTGGTCCTTCGCACTTGGTTAAGTTCGATGAAACTGTAGTCTGGCTAGCTATATGATAAAACATTAGCTTCTTAATTTAGAAGTCTGGCTAGGAGATTGGAACAATTATAATCAGGTTAACTTAGTTATGTATGTCTTTGAGCGTGATTAAACCATCGGATGAAAAATTAATCCCATGTTCTTGTATTTTTGTCAATAATCATAACACTACTTTAAGGGCCTTTGTGCAAATGCGGCAGGGCAGCTGTGCATGTGCAGCAGATTTCTTAAGAACAAACAATGAAGCATGGCCCCACAGACCAGAGGAATGCAGGCACGCGTCTCTTTCGTTTTATCCGCCGCCACTGCTGGAGTCTACAGTAAAGCATGGGGTCTCTTTCGTCTCGGCCCACGGGTGGCCACCTCTCTGCAGCTCTGCTAGTCTCTTCTTCTCACCTCTCCTCCTTTCTCACCAAAGGCTACCAAAAGCCGGGCCCGCACCCCATCCTCGTTCAATCCGCCACACTACTGGAGTCCACAAGAGGCCGCTAAAGGCCACTCCGCCATACACCCAAGCTGATGAAAGAATTCAATTCTCGTTGGACTTTCAAAGCAATATTCCAAGCTTTTTAACAAAAACAAACTGATTGACTGCAAATAGCACAGATATGTAGAACAGTATAATGTATAGTACATTAGTAGATATCTCTGTAAAAAAAAAGATTGCACCATAGTGAAAAATGCATACATAAACTTTATATGTGGCAGGTCATCCACCAAGGGAGTCCAGTCACAACATCTACAAAACAATGGACTACCCCTATTTACGGCGAATCCGATCACTGCATGGTACACGAGATGTATTGGTTCAAGACTTCCTGCGACTAGGTGTAATTAGCTAGGGATCGATCGCTTCATCCTAACTTCAGCGTTGATATTATTGGTTCGGTCTGGCTAATGCAGCTCGATCGGGAGCTCAGATATGAAGTGAACTCGAGTCGCGACAAGGCTGGGCGTCAGTTTAATGCGAGTGCTCGAGTTTAAGCACACGTTATTCTTTTTTTTCCCAATTAAACACACGTTAATGTACGGACACGCCCCTTGACTTCTGTTGGTATTTAGAATCTCATGATTCAGATTAGTTATCCTTCTACCTCCGGTACTATCAGTATTTTTTAGTATTAAAAAAACTAGAATATGTGCTGGCAGGTCGAGATCGTGGGGAGAGGAGATGGTGACAGGTGGGTGGTGGCGCAACGGAAAGGACTGATAAGATTAAAATAGGTGTGATAACTTTCACTAGTATGATACAGGTGGTATTGGGCATAGAAAAACTCCACTTTTTTCCTTGTCCCTCAACCTGGATTGAGAGCGATTCCCCAGTGTGCCATGTCACTGGCCGGTGGCCCCAGATAGCCTTTGAACCCATGTGTCATGACAGTGATGAGTATGTCAAGGACCCACTTCCAACTGTTATTTGGTCAGGGCAATTTGCCAAATCAAAGGGGTGATGCAGAGGGATGCAACATCAATTGTGGGAGAGGGTTGTTGTGTGCTATCGAGGGAGCCAGGTATCACGCATCCATAGAGAGAGCGACAGAGTAGATGAAGACACGGGTTGAAGGGACAAGAACTCGACTGGCTCTAGCTAGAATGAGATAGGTAGGATGAACTCGTGTCCAGCAGAAATGAAAGGATCGGATTGGAAATCGATTGGAAATCGAGATGTCTGGCTCGGCCGATGGGGTTAATTGCCTTAGTAGTATTAAAACATGGCAAAACGTAATTGAACCGAATAAGAGGTGAGAGTGAAAACTGAACCGTATGTAGAGTTAAGGACCTGGGGTGGAGATTTTTTTTTTCTTCCTATTTTTTAATATCGAATTCGAACCAAGCTCCAAATTTAAGTATGTAAAATTATACGTTTAAAACTGAATCCAAATACTCGTTTTTTGTACTATCGTAGGAGTATATTTGTATTCTTCCACCACATGCAGCCTTTATGGCACATCTACCAAAATGGGCTCATAATAACAAGACTACAAGATCTTCCTTCTACCGACAAACATGACCATGTCGACAGCCTGAATCCCAGCTAGCAAAAACTGCATGATAATCCACAGAAACAGGTTCGAGAGTAAGCAAGTATAGTAATCACGAACAATGTTCAGAAGACATTTGATTTTGAAATGAATGCAAGGGAGGCGTTTATACATTTGCTTTCATAGGACCCCACGCAAGAGTGCATGAGCGATCACATGGCATCTTTAATCCTCAGGGCCAATCACCTCTCGCGCAAGTACAGCTAACCAGGCCTCGGTCCCTCCCTTCTCGTGCTAGTACCTCCTTCGTTGAGTACTCAAGATGAAAATCAATTTAATTAGTTTCGTATAATGCTCTCTGAAAGGAACTGCTAGTAGCGCAGTTGGTAAAGTCTTACGGGTGAGACAGCACCGACCTGGGATCGACCCTATTTTTTATGTAATGCTCTCTGGAAGCTGCTACAGTATTAGTGAGCCAGAATTTCCATTCGGAGCATTGCAAAATGGCTGCCTTTTCTAGTCATTTCTGAGGTTCGCATGGGAGGTCAACGTAGGTAATCCCCCAAGACCCTAACGTGACAACGTCGCAGAACAATGATACTCCTTATTCATATGCGCGTTGATAGATATATATCTCAGGTCATTTGGTTGAAGGTGGTTCAAACAATGAAAAGTTGTTCGTTACAGATCGGCTTGTAGTGCACATCACAGGGGGGACACTAGGAAAAATATGGTAACGTTAGTGGTGTCATATCGTTCAATGATTGCACTGCACTTTTCACGGTATCACAGGGACGACTACAGGATACGCGCACTAAAAACTGGATAGATGCAATCTGTGACATCCTGGCCCAGGGTTTAATAGGATTGATAGAATACTCATGTCAATAAGTTGTAACTTTTTTTTCGGAAGCTCATTTCGAAAGAACTCCGAGGTTAAGCGTGCTTGGTCTGGAGCAATTTCAGGATGGGTGACCGACCGGGAAGTTCTTCCCGGGTGCTCACGAGTGAGGACAAAGTGCGCAGAAAAGACTTGTGTTGGTTTGTGAGGCCAGTCTTGAGATCTTAGAGAGCTGCCAGGTGTATGCGGGCCCGGCCTCGGAGAGGCGGGACGCTACAGTGGTATCAGAGCCGACTCTCGCGGTTTCACGGGCGCGTGTGGGCGCAGTTGCGCAGGCATGAGGTGCATGGCTGGTGTGGACCCGGAGTGGTCACACAGCATGGCACATGCGCTGGCACTGGACACACGGACGTGGCCAAAAGAGGACGTTCCTGGACTGGGGTTGACCGACGAGGACGTCGGTCTTCTAAGAGGGTGAGTATGTGACATCCTGGCCCAGGGCTTAATAGGATTGATAGAATACTCATGTCAACAAGTTGCAACTTCTTTTTCGGAAGCTCATCTCGAAAGAACTCCGAGGTTAAGCGTGCTTGGTCTGGAACAATTTCAGGATGGGTGACCGACCGGGAAGTTCTTCCTAGGTGCGCACGAGTGAGGACAAAGTGCGCAGAAAAGACTTGTGTTGGTTTGTGAGGCCAGTCTTGAGATCTTAGAGAGCTGTCAGGTGTATGCGGGCCCGGCCTCCGGGAGGCGGGACGCTACAGTGGTATCAGAGCCGACTCTCGCGGTTTCACGGGCGCGTGTGGGCGCAGTTGCGCAGGCATGGGGTGCATGGCTGGTGTGGACCCGGAGTGGTCACACAGCATGGCACATGCGCTGGCACTGGACACACGGACGTGGCCAAAAGAGGACGTTCCTGGACTGGGGTTGACCGACGAGGACGTCGGTCTTCTAAGAGGGTGAGTATGTGACATCCTGGCCCAGGGCTTAATAGGATTGATAGAATACTCATGTCAACAAGTTGCAACTTCTTTTCCGGAAGTTCATCTCGAAAGAACTCCGAGGTTAAGCGTGCTTGGTCTGGAACAATTTCAGGATGGGTGACCGACCGGGAAGTTCTTCCTAGGTGCGCACGAGTGAGGACAAAGTGCGCAGAAAAGACTTGTGTTGGTTTGTGAGGCCAGTCTTGAGATCTTGGAGAGCTGCCAGGTGTATGCGGGCCCGGTCTCGGGGAGGCGGGACGCTACACAATCGGAATGAACAGAAGCACAGACGGTGCAGCAGTATTCTGATACTCCTACAGCGCAAGGAAAGTTTCGAATGCAATGCAGTAAAACATGCAGTGTAAAACAGTCGCAGAGAAGCTCTACCAGGTAATATTTCTGTGTGGTTTCTAGACTTGTGACCAAATCAGCAGGCAAAATCCAGTGAATTGCAGTTGGACCACAAAATGTCTTCAGCCACTCCACAACATCAAATAAACTCGGATTGGATCCCTCGTGTTTGAGCTGGACCTGAGAAGCATACAAACCCATGTCTCATTAATAAGTACTCCTATGAGATTCAATATTTCAGTTCAGTGACCAGATAATCAGATCCAGCTCGATGTGTAGGTAAGTACACTGTGTCCTGAGTAGGTGACAGGCGCCGATTCCTATTAAATCTGCAGGACTTTAGGAAAGAACTCAGTTCTTCGTGGAAGGAATCCTGTCCAAAGTTCAGAGAAGCTCGTCATTGAGCTAGTTGAGAGTAAGCAGATCATCTCCATGAGAAGCTGGACAAACCGAAATCATTTAATGATGGCCGACCACTAACAATGTGATAAACTTACAAAGATCTTTTCGGGCAACAGCATCAGTAGAGGAGCACCCAGCGCGTGTGTATATATATATATGTGCTCCAAGGAAACTCATTCCACAACTCGAGCATCTCAAGCTTCTCAACCGGTTCAGAAGGTGCACCATCAGTCTTCTGAACTGCAGACTGAGAGCAAGATGAGCAGCAGGGTTCTTCTTGTCAGTGCTGTCCTGGTGGGGCTCGTCACTCTGAGCTCATGCAGGAGCCTGGGAGAGTTGTCTGAACAGAAGACCTACTCTTCTACTCCCCAGTGTACTTTCTCTGAACCCGTTCCTTTTTCGTACTAACACACATGTTTATTTGATCAGCCATCTGGGTAGTAACTGTACACCGTTTGATGTTGTGTGATGTAGTTCAGACTGCATCAGTGTCGATTGTTTTCATTACACTGCACATTACATCAAGGCAACTAGCTAATAGCGCAATTATGAAATGGTAGTTTCCGGCAAACATAAACTGCATGCTCTCTGAATAGTCAGAATTACGCAAAAGCAAAGAAAATATCAACGACATGCATGCATCCTCTGAAATAAGAGTTGATGAAGATGAACTGTATGTGTCTTACCAGATGGTGGCTCTTCAACTCCGACGTACGGTTCGGTTGGCACGCCGACACCGACTTATGGCGCCACGCCGACACCGTCTTACGGTTCGACGCCAAGCACCCCAACCACACCTTCCAATGGATTCCCTGACATTATTCCAAAGCACGGATTCACTGGATCCTGCGAGTAAGAGCCCATATGCGTATTTATCGTAAGTACTAAATATCACAAAGTACGAGCTTTGACATCGTATCGTTTGGCCTGAACTGCAGCTACTGGAAGAAACACCCGGACATGATCGTTGCTGTCGTTGGGTCCCTTGGCAACATTGGCAAGACATTCGGTGCTGCCTGCAGTTTGATCGTCGGCAAGAAGTTTGAGAATCTGCATGACGCACTGTCCAACACCAGAACTGACGGTGTCGGTGCCCTCCTGCGTGAGGGAGCAGCAGCATACCTCAACTCCATTGTGAACAAGAAGTTTCCTTTCAGCACCCAGCAGGTGAAGGATTGCATCATTGTGGCTGTGACCTCTGATGGTGCTGCTTCTGCCCAGGCTGGGATCTTCAAGAAGGCGACTGAATACCACTACTAGTCTGATCATGAAGACTCTGAACACGTCCTGCCAGAATTTTTTTCCTACCATTGTTTGATGCTATCTTTCATCTCTTCCCATTGATGGATTTGTTTTATTTTGTTGGTTTGTCATGTAATATCACTGTATAAGATAAGGTAATGAACTCCTCGCATTTTGTTGGTTTGGCACGTAATATCACCACTTAACTAGTACTTACGAGAATTTCTTATAATTTTGATGTTATTCTTGTTATTTTCTTGTCCAAGATACCTTGGATGTTGAACCCTGAATTTCCTCTTGTGGCTTGAATTGCAATTTATTTCCATGACCCGTCACTATAGTAAGGTGGTGTTCGGATCACTTTAGAGGGTGCTGTAGCGGTCACATCAAAGATGCCGGCACGATTTATGTGTACTAAACAAAGTCAAATTACAAAACTAAGTCCAGGACCCCTCATCTATTTCGCGAGACGAACGTAATGAGGGTAATTAAGCGGCGATTAGACGATGGTTACTGTAGCATCACTGTGTAATTAGGCTCGTTAGATTAGTCTCGAAAAATAACGCCCGTCTGCAGAAAGGTTTTGTAATTAAATTTTATTTAGTACCCCTAAATAGTAAGATTCTTTTTACTTTAGAGGGGTATAAACTTTAGAGGGTGTTTTAGAGGGTGAACCGAACGGGGCCTAAGCTGGCGCTCCGTTGCTCATCATGCATGCCAGTCATCCCCGAGCTGAGACTGGATGTGACCATCTCAGGAGGCGTGGAGGAAGGGATTGGCCCGGGGCAATTGACTGGATGTTTCCAAATTAAAATGGAACATGGGAAATATTCTGACCGTTTTCACTTACAACAGGCTTGATTTGCAAAGCTTCCGAGAAGAAGGGAAAGACAACAGTATCCTTGGTGTATTTCACCATGTAGATGAGTTTGTGGTGTTTTCTGGCGATTTGCAATGTGTGCTTCATCTCCATGCTTACGGGTGATATATATAGGTGAGGGCGTAATCAAAGTTACAAACCACTATTAGCAAAAAGGAATCAATTGATCACAGACAGACCGCATGCATCTATATATAGACATATTGTAGTAGTCAATAATTTCCTGCTAATTTTGTGACTATAATATTATAGTGGTCAATATAATGATGCTAACTAGAAGTTCCTAATAAATGATTTTTTGTACGTAGTGCGTTATTCCTGCCAAGGATGCTCGAGTTTCCGAGTGAACCATTTTCGATCGGTCAATTATTTCCTGCTTTTTCCCTACCAGGGCTTGGATTCCGCCGCCACTTGTTCACACCGCGGCAGAAGACAACGCATAACCAATGCCAGATGAAGTGCCGCGTGGCGTGAGGACGTTGGTGCCAACCTCCACGGCTCGTTGGATCAAAGAATGGAAGGAATTTCGATCGTGTTCAGTTGCTTACCACAACCAAGCGCGGGGGTAAAGAGGCCCGAGAGCCCCGAGGAGGTGTAAAAGAAGTCGATGGCGTGGATCGTGGCAGCGCCGGGAATTGTTTTGATCTGCTTCGGCTGTGAAACAGATGCGGTCAGCTGGTAGGAGTGGCCACCGGAGTGGGAGCGGCGTCGTTACCAAATATAGCGGCCAACATCGTGCTACTCCTTTACACATTTCCAAACGAGTTTTTTTAGTGGTCTATTTTCTGCGACATAGGGACAGCTCAAGTTTCCAAGTTTTATTCCCTTTTCTCATTGCTCATCATCAAGTTGCTTCTTATTACATTGTTCGACTAATATATGTAAAGCTCACTCTCATTGGTTGCATTTGGTGGTTTGCTTGCATTCAGCCTGTGTACGAGTACATTTCTCGTCAAGGGTACAACACCAGCACTGATGTCTGAACAGCCAGTTGAGTAAAAAATTGTAATGAAACATAGCGAATATTTTGATCGGTTTTCACTTACATTGGGCTTGATTTGCAAAGCATCCAAGAAGAAGCAGGGAAAGCAGCACTATTGCAAGGGTGTTCTTGGTGTATTTCTCCATGTAGGAAGGCACGGCAGCTAGCTAGCTTTTGGGACAGTTTGTGGTCTTCTTCTGGCGGAAGAATGCAATGTGTGTGATTCACCTATTCATATGGGTTATATATAAATAGGTTAAATCAAAATGAAAGTTAGAAACCACAATTATCAAAAAGGAAAAGTTGATGATGAGTGTGGCCCACTTAGCGACGCCTGCTGGGAACAGCCGCCGCCACCGCGAAAAACTAGCCGCCGCACCACCGTTGGTCCCCCTCCCTTCCCGCATCCGGCAACGATAGCATGAGTTTGTACTCAGCTACAGATTAATACAATCTTCTTTCGGCTCAAAAAAAAAAGGAAAAGTTGATCACGAACAGCCTGTCATGCATATATGCATTCTTTTCCTGGCTGTGGTCATTAATTTCCAGTTAATTTTGGATACGTTTCCATATCATGCTAATTTTGTGACAAGATCCCAAATGATTTTGGTAGTGGTTTATTTCCTGCCAAGGTTAGCTCAAGTTTCCTACTGTACCGTTTACGGTTGTGGTTATTTTCCTGTTTTCTTCCTGCCAGGGAGAGCAGTTTTTGGCTGAACTTTTTTATGATAGTTAATTTCCTGCTTTTATTTACAACTTTCCAAAAGGTTTCCTTATTTCCAACACATCATCCAAGCAAATTAAAACCACTACCATTTCTGTTAATGAAACTCGGTAAAGAAAAATATCCAAAATCAAGAACGTTGTATACTGTAGTGGCAGCTGGGCACTGGCAATATAATTAGAAACAAAATAAGAAATTGGTCGTGGAGAGAGTGGTCATGCATGTATAAATCCTTGAGTACCTTGTTGCTAGTGCTTAAATTCCTGCAGACTCGTGACGGTCATGCAACTTCTGTTACAAGTTCCCAAATGGTTCATTGCCTGCTATTTTTTTCGTGTGTCTGGTTAATTTTTTCTTACAAGTTGTCAAAAGATTTTCTTACATTTTTGAAACACTTAACATTATATCCCTCCGTTGACTTTTTTCGTTACTTTGACCATTCATCTCATCGATAAAGATTTGTGTAAATATCTAAGTGTATCAGTTAACCTTAAAGTGTTTTTGATGATGAATCCAATGATATTCATTTCACATTCAAAAAGTAATTATTTAAATCTATATTGTTGGTCAAAGTTTAACGAAAAAGTTAACGGTGTCATATAATTAAAAACGGAGGGAGTATATAACAAGAAAAATGCTCCTATACAAAATTGAAAATCCAAAGATTGCCTATAAATATACATGTAACTTCCATATGAGGAGGTACATGACGCGTCCTGCAACTCTAACAGAACCTCCATCACATTTAACACGATTCACACTGAACATAAGGTTAATATTCTTTGGGCGTCTCGAACCAGTATAAAATCTCTGTGTGCAATAGATTGGTCTCATACAGCTTGCTGCTCCCTCGATCGAAATATCTGCCGATCAATCGTGTATCGACATTCGTAAGTTACATAAATTTGGTTTCTAATTCAGAGAGCTTCACCTAAAAGAAAGTTGTGACATTGGGCAGCTTTTGTTAACAAAATCGTTATTTTTCTATAACCTCAATTGTTCGTCAAGCATTGCTACAAGAAAAGCCAATGTTCATCGCTGCGGCATTTGTCGGCATTGTTGTGCCCTCGAGCCCGCATCTCTCACACTCTAGCACGAGTGTGCATCCCTGAGGTAGATGAGGGGTTCCACCAAGTGGCATCAGACCGAGGAAGATGTCGAGCTAGTCTAAGAAAAGCCTCGCGTCGAGGAGCCCAATGTCGGCGGTGGTGATGGCGCACCATGTAACGTCGTTGTCCAATGCTAACTACCATTAGTGGGTTTCGCCACAAATTGTTGAACTAGTTAGTTTTTAAAATGTTGAACCTGTTCATTCAAAGTGCTGAACACATTTAAAAGCATGAAATCTGAAAACAAGATAATTAATTTAGCATACACTGATCATAAATAAAAGAAAAATAATGAGCATTAAAAAGAAAGAGAAAACGTATTTCTTGTTTACGAAAAAAAAGAGATAAAACCTGTTCATTCTTTGCTGTAGTTTTTGTTAAAATAGTACTTATTATTTTTTGAAACAGCTATGTAGCCGGAGCACTTGTTCTACAGTGCGCTTGGAGCCTGTTTGCGATGTTAAAGGACGGGTACGCTCTTGCGGTGAAGCGTTCCTTGCGTAATGTAAGGATCGTGTGACCGAGAGGGGGGGGGGGTGAATCGGTGCACTCTAGAATCTATTTCCAAACACTTGCACCCAAGCAACTCCTAGCGAGTAGTTCTAGTAACAAGGTAAAGCACACTAAGGAGTATCCTTAACCTATTAAGCTAGTGCATATAGATAACACAATCACACCACACTAGCAACCTAGCACAAGATAGATAGCGGAAGACTTAAGCTAGGCAAGGCAAGGAACAAGATAACTAGAGACAAGGCAACCAAGATACTAGGCACACTAAGTAGAGTCCTTAGAGCTATTAGAAAGGCTATAACAAGTAAGCACACGAGCAAGGTAATCAAGCAAACCTAGTGAAGCTAGTAGGTACCAAAGTAAACACACAAGCAAGATATGAGCACAACTCAAGTACTACAAGCAATCATATGAAGTGCGATAAGTAAATGCGAGTAGTAAAGGAGAAGGGATAGAGAATGCTCATGATGTTTTCCCGTGGTCTCGGAAGGATGGCGCCTTCTCCTACTCCACGTTGGGTCACTCCCGCCGGAGTCTCGACCCCGTCCCTCCGCTCGATGGCGATCCCTCCTAGAGCACACTTCACCCTCCGAGTGAAGTCGCGGGCACGTCCCGCCGGGCTCGATCCCGGGTACTCTTCCGGAGGTAAGGCTCCGCACTTGATGCGTGCCAAAGGGCGCTCCACTAGTGATGCTTCTTTCGCACGGGAAGCTCCAAGACCGTGTACAAACTTGTGTCGACTTCCACAATCTCCTTGGACAGCTCAACACCGACGCCTAACCGGTCTAGGCCTTGCCATAGACCAAGAGTAACAGCCCTAGATGACTCTCTCAAGCCCACACTAGCCTAGAGATCAAAGGATGCAACTTGCTACTCTCTCAAGCACTAGGATCACTCCAAATCCCTCTCAAGTGCTTCACACTTCTTCCTCTTGGCTTCTTGGCAGCACCTCCCCTCTTTCCTGGGTCCAAGAGCACCTCAAAGAGGTAAACAACCGACTATATATAGGCCTCCAACCTCAAACTAGCCGTTGTCCAAAAGTACCCAGTCTGCGTAAGAACCGTACAATAGGATCGTATTGTCCGGTCTCCATCTGACCGTATTGTCCGGTCTCTACCAGACTGGCGTCCAGGGAGTGCTGTTCATCATCTCAAACCAGACCGTATTGTACGGTCTCTAGGACCGTATTGTCCGGTCTCCACTTCTTCTTCAGCCAACAGAAACTTCTCCTTCTCTGTTGCTCTTCTCCTGTAAGACCGTATTGTACGGTCTCCATGACCGTACCATCCTCTCAATTGTCCGGTCTTCATTCTTCAACTTCCAGAAACTTCAGCTTCTCTGTCTGGAACACTCCAATAGAGACCGTACTGTCCGGTCCCTAGGACCGTACTGTCCGGTCAACTGTCCGGTCTCTATTTCTCCAACTTCCAGAAACTTAAGCTCTTCTGTCTGGAACTCCTCTGTAGACCGTATTGTACGGTCTCCTTGACCGTACTGTCCGGTCTCTTCTGCCTTCACAGCTTTGATCTTCTTCTTGATCTTCTTCTTCAACACTTGATCTTTTTGGTTCCTTCAACTCTCTTCTGCCACCCTAGCCCCTGAGAGACTCACCATGCATCCAATGATCTCTATAACTATTGTGTACTAAGAGAACCACCTCGAACCCTCTTGATAGTCCGGTTTTTCCTATGGACTCAAGCTAACATCTAACCAAGCAACACTCGCTTGGATCTTGCATGTCCTTAGCCTTGATCCATGTCTTCTCCGCGACTCCATCAAGTCCGTTCTTGTGTAGATGAAGGCAACCAATCATCCTTGTCAATAAGTTCATGGTGTGTTGGCGTTCACCACCAACGGACGAAGCTTTCTTTATATTTGACCTATAAGATCTCACAAAGAGTGTTAGTCACATTCATGGTTCTCATCCTATCACCAAAACATTCATACCTTGGGGTTTCCCTAGCTCCAATGATCATGAAGCTTACAATCTCCCCCTTTTTGGTGATGGATGACAACCATGATAAAAATGATCGAGAGGATAAAGAATGTAATGACAAAAGCCAAGGTAAAAGCGCAAATCGATCAAGACACTAAACAACAAGTATATGATAGAGAGATAGTTACCTTGTTGATTAGGTCGAGGCAAGTCATAGCTCAAAAGAAGTCACAAGTTAGAGCAAAAACTCATATCACAAGTGAAAGAAAACGCATGGAGCTATGACAAGCAAAGGTTGCAAGGGGTTTACCTTCATACTTACTTTGTAGAATTCCGCTCCCCCTTGACACGTGCACCAATCTCAAGATTTGTGAAGATCGATCATCTTGATCACTTGATCTCATTCGCACACACTCCCCCTTGAGACGGCATAGCTTCTTCTTCATCACCTCAAGATTGTGTGAAGATCGATCGACTTGATCACTTGATCTTCATTTGTACAAACTCCCCCTTGAGGTGGCATCTTCCAACTCATTGTAAGTCCGAACTCTTCTTCCCCGTACTCTTCTCCACTCGAACTCTTCTCCCACATATTCTTGCTCGATCATTAAGCCCAACTCTTCTCCCCCTTTGGCATCTATCATCCAAAAAGAAATTCTTCCAAGGGAGAAAAAGAGTGTAAATATATGGGACGAGTGGGAAAATGAGTTACTTAATTTTTGGCGTGAAGCTCCCCCTTGATCCGTGATTCTCCATCTCCCAACAATTATCCCTACACACATCCTCAAAAGAATATTGTCTTGAAGTACATAGGGGTTAGTAGATGATGATGGAAATGTATGAACCCTTAGACTTTGAGCCGCGCAAGTGGATTTAACCTTGGAGCTCAAAAATCTTGGTTCAATGGGCATGAAGCTCATATAGCATTGCTATAGATTCATCATAGGAGGTCATATACTCGTATTGTGAATAAGCAACTCCCCCTAGATGGGTGCTCGGCGCCGAGACACTTATGCAAGGATGCAAGATGCAAATACAATGATAAGTGTACAATGCATGATGCTATAAGGGTAAAACAAGAGAAAGCTAAGAGCGAAGTTACCAACAACAAGTTTGAGCCCTCCATGAGCTTGATCACAACGAGCCATTCTTCAAAGCCTCGGGAGCCAAGTGCCACCAATCCCAAGCTTAACCCATGCTCATTGCTATCTCAAGAAGGTTAGTCGTCGGTCCTACAAAACAAGAAGAACACACAAAAACAACAACACAAACAAAAACAAGCAAAGTATATATACATATATACATATGTAAGCTCAAGGATATCAAGTGAAGTCGGAGAGGTCGAGAACATTGAGTTCTCCCCGGAGCTTACAAAAGGTCTTCTTGTCAAGTGGCTTGGTGAAGATGTCCGCCAATTGTTCATGTGTCCGAACACCAATCAATTCAATATCCTTCTTGGCCACATGATCTCGAATGAAATGATGCTTGACTTCAATGTGCTTGGCATGGCCGTGATCACCCTTGTTGAGAGCCATATTGATAGCACTTTCGCTATCACAATAGAGAGGTACTTGCCCATAAGATAATCCATAGTCCAATAGGGTTTGCTTCATGTACAAAAGTTGAGCACAACAAGCACCGGCCGCCAAATATTCCGCCTCCGCCGTAGAGATAGCCACACAATTTTGTTTCTTGGAGCTCCATGAGATGAGTGATTGTCCAAGAAATTGGCATCCACCGGAGGTACTCTTTCTACTCACTTTGCATCCGGCGAAATCCGAGTCCGCATAGCCAACAAGTCCAAAGTCCGAGCCTTTTGGATACCATAGGCCCATTGTAGGAGTACTCTTGATGTACCTAAGAATTCTTTTCACGGCACTCATATGGGACTCCTTGGGGTTAGCTTGATAACGAGCACAAAGACACACACTAAACATGATATCCGGTCTAGATGCGGTAAGGTAAAGAAGTGAACCAATCATAGAACGATAGAGTTTAGGATCCACCGGTGTACCTTTTACATCCACATCAAGAGGGACACTTGTAGCCATAGGTGTGTCGTAGGACTTGGAGTCTTCCATGCCGAATCTCTTAAGAAGATCCCGAGTGTACTTCTCTTGGTAGATGAACGTGCCCTCCTTCATTTGCTTGACTTGAAAACCGAGGAAGACATGAAGTTCACCTATCATGGACATCTCAAACTCTTTCTTCATAAGAGCACGGAACTCATCATTATAGATTTCGTTAGTGGAGCCATAGATGATATCATCAACATAGATTTGACAAACAAAGAGATCATCACCAATATGCTTAGTAAAGAGAGTGTTGTCGATACTACCGATCTTGTAGCCCTTGGTGATGAGATGATCTCGAAGTCATTCATACCATGCTCTTGGTGCTTGTTTGAGTCCGTAGAGAGCCTTCTTAAGCTTGTACACATGGTCCGGATGCTCGGGGTCCTCGAAGCCGGGAGGTTGCTCTACATAAACTTCTTCATTGATTAGTCCATTGAGAAATGCACTTTTCACATCCATTTGGTGAAGTTTAAAATCAAAATGAGAAGCGTAAGCAAGAAGTGTTCTTATAGCCTCAAGACGAGCGACGGGGGCGAAAGTCTCGTCGAAATCGACGCCTTCAACTTGAGAGTAGCCCTTCGCCACAAGTCTTGCCTTGTTCCTCACGATTGCTCCCTTCTCATCTTGCTTGTTCTTGAAAACCCACTTAGCGCCAATGACATTGGATCGCTTGGGCCGCTTCACCAACTTCCAAACATCATTCCTCTTGAAGTTGTTGAGTTCCTCTTGCATGGATAGCACCCACTTGTGGTCTTTCAAGGCTTCCTCGATCGTCTTCGGCTCTAGGGTAGAGACAAAAGAGAAGTTCTCAACAATGTTAGCTTCATCAACATAATTTGGCTTATATTGACTTCTCCTAGTCTTTAACCCTTGAGAAGGACTCCCAATGATGAGATCACGTGAATGATCCCTAGCAATGGGTTTGTGCTTCCTTGAAGGTTCTTGTCGAGGAGGAGGAGGAGCCGGCGAAGTATCTTGCGCATCTCTTGCGGCTTGCTCCCTTGAGATGTGAGTGTCTTGTTGTCGAAGAGGTGAACCCGAGCCATCATCTTGAGTTGAAGTAGATTGTGCTTGTTCTTGATTGCTCGGTGAAGCTTGGCTCGTAGATGCATGAGGTGGACTTGATGGCGCTTGTTGCGGTTCACTTGAAGTAGCTTGACTTGAGGATGCTTGTTGCGGATCACTTGAAGGTGCTTGATGTTGTTCACTTGAGGGAGAGCTTGGATTCTCTTGTGATGTACTTGTAGAAGCTCCATTTGATGAAGTTGTTGGAGGAGGTGTCGGAGGTTCATCTTCACGAGGAATAACTTCACCAATGGGCATGTTCTCCAAAGCTTCCTCCACGGGTTCATCACCTACAATATGAGAAGAAGGAGGGTCTTCTTGAGACCCGTGAGATTCATCAAATTGCACATCATAAGTTTCTTCAACAAAGCCGGTAGAGGTGTTGTAAACCCGATAAGCCTTAGCCGAGCCCGAGTAACCGACAAGAATGCCCACATCGGTCCTCTTCTCGAACTTGCCAAGTCTTTCCCTCTTCTTGTAGATGTAGCATTTGCAACCAAACACCCGGAAGTAGGCAACATTCGGTCTTCTCCCAACAATCACTTCATATGGGGTCTTGTTTAGCAACTTGTGAGGATAGATCCGGTTGGAAGTGTAGCATGCGGTGTTGATAGCTTCCGCCCAAAACTTCTCCGGAGTGTTGTACTCATCAAGCATAGCACGAGCAAGAGTGATAAGGGTCTTGTTCTTCCTCTCAACAACACCATTTTGTTGAGGAGCGTATGTAGCCGAGAACTCATGCTTTATGCCAATCTCATCACAATAGTCTTGAATGATAGAGTTCTTAAACTCCGTCCCATTATCACTCCGAATCTTCTTGATGCGATGCCCATACTCATTTTGTACTCTTCTAGCAAACTTCTTGAATATCCCAATTGCTTGTGCCTTGTTCTCAAGGAAGAATACCCAAGTATATCTTGAGTAGTCGTCCACTACCACCAAGCAATAGAGATTCCCACCAATGCTCACATAAGTTGTAGGCCCGAAGAGATCAATGTGTAGGAGCTCAAGAGGTCTTGAAGTTGACAAGAAATTCTTGGATGGATGAGGTGAAGCAACTTGCTTTCCGGCTTGGCATGCACTACATAGCTTGTCCTTCTCAAAGGTGACATCCTTGACTCCTCTCACTAGCTTGTTCTTCATCACACGCTTGAGTTGACCCATACCAATGTGAGCAAGCCTCCGATGCCATAGCCAACCTAGAGCGGACTTAGTGAAGAGACAAGTGCTAGGGACAACAATGTTAGTCTCAAAATCAACAACATATAGATTATTATGACGAAAGCCCTTGATGGTGAGACCCATAGCATCATTATGAAGAACCACCCCATTAGCATCAAAGTTACAAGAAAAGCCAAGATCACATATTTGAGCAACGGATAGAAGATTGAAGTTTAGGGACTCAACAAGCAATACATTAGAGATAGAGAGGTCATTTGAGATAGCCACCTTACCAAGACCTCTCACCTTGTGCTTGGAGTTGTCCCCAAATGTGACCTTGTCATGATCTTCATTTTCTTCCAAGTTGGTGAAGATGGATGAAGTACCGGTCATGTGTTGAGTGCACCCACTATCCAACACCCAATGTTTGCCACCAATCTTGTAGTTCACCTTGGAAGTAGCCATCAAGCAAAGAGGAGTGTTAGTATCATGAGAATCAATTGACATATCATTACCTCTTGCTTGCTCTTGATGTAGGCCATAGGAACTCCATTGAGAAAGTCCAAATCCAATGCATTCAAGACGTCAATCATTTCCTTGGTGACTCCATTGTGTCTCCACTCACTCCGATCATATCCCAAGTGTAGGACATGGTTCCCAAGAGGATAGGCTTGAAATCTTCCCACTTCATCACTTCCATTGGCGTACTCAAGGATGTTGTACATTTGATGCTCATAGGATAAGGCAATCAAGATAGCTTCCTTGAGAGGCATCCGATCAATATCATCACCAATATCATTTAGGACATAGATCTTTCGATGATAAGGGAGGAGAGACAACATTATCCGTATAGCACTCTCATCACTAACCTTCTCCTTCCCTTCAAAGGAATTGACTCTTGCAAACAATATGAGGAGCCTCTTCCAACACTCAAGCCAAGTCTCTTCTCTTCTCTTGTAGAACTCATCATACATGTCAAGGAGAAGGTAGTGAGCTCCACCGGCAAGACCCGGTTCATACATGTTATAGTAGTCTTCATAGAAAGGAGGTAAGAGATCTCCATCCGGGGGATATTCCTTGATAGGCTTCGGCTCATCATCACTAGCACTTGAATAGTCATCATCACAATAGAAGACGGGAACTCTATCATCTTCTTCTTCTTCCTCATCATCACTTGGGGTCTTGAATGTGTTAGAGAGCAAAGAGCGAGCCCTTCTTCTTGTGACGATCTCAATGACTTGCTCAATTGAATATGACTCAAGCTCAAAGCTCTCAAACTCAATGTGATCACCATACTTGTCCTTCGGAAGAGCATCAAGAAACCTTCTAAGACCTTGACCCTTAGTGACTATCCAAAGCTTGTTCTCATTTATCCTCTTGATGAGAGAATCCATCCGAAGAGCAAACTCAACAAGATCTTCATTTGGATCCATGGAGATGTGATCCAACTCATCACATAGCTTGAGATATCCATCCTCTTGATCCCGAGAAGAAGAACCTTCACCAACACGAGATGATGATTGAGCTTGAGGTAGAGGTTGAGCTTCAATGTGTTGATCTTCACTTGCATGAGAGATATCCTTGCCCTTCTTGATATCCTCCTCAAGAGAGGAGAGAATAGCAACCACCTCATCATAGGGCATGTTCACAAACTCATCCATTCGGGCAAAAGCAAGAATACCAAACCGCGAGAGTGGTAGAGATCGAATAAGCTTCTTCACAACATGCTTGTGCATAATAGATGGATAGCCTCGTGACATGAGTTTCCTAGCAAGAACATACAAGCGAGATGCGAAGTTAGTGATATCCTCATTATCATTCAAAACAAGCTCATCATACTCATCACGCACATGATAGTAGGAAATATCATTAAGCACACAATCATAAGGCTCAATCAAGGTAGAGGCGATGGAAGTGTTAGAAACGTCATCATGAGTGAACTCCATTTTCCCACACGCAATCCCGGTCACGACTCAAGGCGGTAAAGCCTCAATAAAGAGCACTTGGCTCTGATACCACTTGTAAGGATCGTGTGACCGAGAGGGGGGGTGAATCGGTGCACTCTAGAATCTATTTCCAAACACTTGCACCCAAGCAACTCCTAGCGAGTAGTTCTAGTAACAAGGTAAAGCACACTAAGGAGTATCCTTAACCTATTAAGCTAGTGCATATAGATAACACAATCACACCACACTAGCAACCTAGCACAAGATAGATAGCGGAAGACTTAAGCTAGGCAAGGCAAGGAACAAGATAACTAGAGACAAGGCAACCAAGATACTAGGCACACTAAGTAGAGTCCTTAGAGCTATTAGAAAGGCTATAACAAGTAAGCACACGAGCAAGGTAATCAAGCAAACCTAGTGAAGCTAGTAGGTACCAAAGTAAACACACAAGCAAGATATGAGCACAACTCAAGTACTACAAGCAATCATATGAAGTGCGATAAGTAAATGCGAGTAGTAAAGGAGAAGGGATAGAGAATGCTCATGATGTTTTCCCGTGGTCTCGGAAGGATGGCGCCTTCCCCTACTCCACGTTGGGTCACTCCCGCCGGAGTCTCGACCCCGTCCCTCCGCTCGATGGCGATCCCTCCTAGAGCACACTTCACCCTCCGAGTGAAGTCGCGGGCACGTCCCGCCGGGCTCGATCCCGGGTACTCTTCCGGAGGTAAGGCTCCGCACTTGATGCGTGCCAAATGATGCTTCTTTCGCACGGGAAGCTCCAAGACCGTGTACAAAATTGTGTCGACTTCCACAATCTCCTTGGACAGCTCAACACCGACGCCTAACCGGTCTAGGCCTTGCCATAGACCAAGAGTAACAGCCCTAGATGACTCTCTCAAGCCCACACTAGCCTAGAGATCAAAGGATGCAACTTGCTACTCTCTCAAGCACTAGGATCACTCCAAATCCCTCTCAAGTGCTTCACACTTCTTCCTCTTGGCTTCTTGGCAGCACCTCCCCTCTTTCCTGGGTCCAAGAGCACCTCAAAGAGGTAAACAACCGACTATATATAGGCCTCCAACCTCAAACTAGCCGTTGTCCAAAAGTACCCAGTCTGCGTAAGGACCGTACAATAGGATCGTATTGTCCGGTCTCCATCTGACCGTATTGTCCGGTCTCTACCAGACTGGCGTCCAGGGAGTGCTGTTCATCATCTCAAACCAGACCGTATTGTACGGTCTCTAGGACCGTATTGTCCGGTCTCCACTTCTTCTTCAGCCAACAGAAACTTCTCCTTCTCTGTTGCTCTTCTCCTGTAAGACCGTATTGTACGGTCTCCATGACCGTACCATCCTCTCAATTGTCCGGTCTTCATTCTTCAACTTCCAGAAACTTCAGCTTCTCTGTCTGGAACACTCCAATAGAGACCGTACTGTCCGGTCCCTAGGACCGTACTGTCCGGTCAACTGTCCGGTCTCTATTTCTCCAACTTCCAGAAACTTAAGCTCTTCTGTCTGGAACTCCTCTGTAGACCGTATTGTACGGTCTCCTTGACTGTACTGTCCGGTCTCTTCTGCCTTCACAGCTTTGATCTTCTTCTTGATCTTCTTCTTCAACACTTGATCTTTTTGGTTCCTTCAACTCTCTTCTGCCACCCTAGCTCCTGAGAGACTCACCATGCATCCAATGATCTCTATAACTATTGTGTACTAAGAGAACCACCTCGAACCCTCTTGATAGTCCGGTTTTTCCTATGGACTCAAGCTAACATCTAACCAAGCAACACTCGCTTGGATCTAGCATGTCCTTAGCCTTGATCCATGTCTTCTCCGCGACTCCATCAAGTCCGTTCTTGTGTAGATGAAGGCAACCAATCATCCTTGTCAATAAGTTCATGGTGTGTTGGCGTTCACCACCAACGGACGAAGCTTTCTTTATATTTGACCTATAAGATCTCACAAAGAGTGTTAGTCACATTCATGGTTCTCATCCTATCACCAAAACATTCATACCTTGGGGTTTCCCTAGCTCCAATGGTCATGAAGCTTACACGTAACTCACGAACACTGACTGTTCTGGTTCTGGGAGATCTAGTACGTTCATCATGAATATGTACTACAGTTTTTCTTTATTTTTGTTTTATTTACGTGCAATTGTGATTGTCTGCAGGTCGCAGTCTTCCTCCTTCTGTTTGCAGCAAGCGGGTCCACAGGGTTCATATTGTACGTGAAAACGGTTATGAACAAGTGTTTAGAGAACTGTGCGGTCAGTTGGCTATTATGCTTATGATGTCTTTCTACAGTTGTTTTCTAGTAGCGACGCCCTGTGTATTCTCTCTCTTGTGTCACAACAAAAATAAACCTGGAATGGCAAAGTCCAAGACTATAGTGGCGGAGCTAAGGGGGATGGCAGGGCCCATGCCCCCCCCCCCCCCCCCCCCCCCCCCCCCCACAATTTTAAAATTTATTCATTAGTTTTAGTGCTTAACACATGAGGTATTAACAAAGTTTAAGCTAAAAGTATACCAATTTCAACTTTTAGATACATGAACACTATAATCTAGATCATACAGGTAGATAAAACTTCTCTTAGTCTTTGCCATCCAATTAAATTACTCATACACTTATGCGACAAACATGCTTGAGTCCCTTTCATTTTCATGTCTCAGTTCCGTCACTACCTAGGAGACTAGTAGGTAGTAGCAGACTGAGTGATTTATAGATCTAGAAGAAGTCACCAATCTCTGCATTGCGTTAAATTAGGACTATATATGCGACTCTTGGTTGCGATAAAGACAACTTTTGTAAGAAAGTCTGCCATTGTCGCATCCTCTGAGTATATATTTTGAATCGAGAAATGGATAGAAGAGGTGATGACCGTGCTACATACGCTTAGTTTGCTAGTATGCACTTGACCGTTTGAAGCCGCTTCCACGTCGATGCATGATATGCTTTGCGCTTTGGTCATCCAGGGCACATACATACATGCGTGTCGAACACGCTCGAAATCCTCTCCTCTCACACACACATTAATTGGCGCGCGGCATGACCACAAGTACATCGTGATGCTTGATATGGCGAAGGAATGTGCACGGTTCTCGGCTTTGATGCAATCGTCTCCTTATAGCAGTCCCAGTCCTCGATCCTGACGTTCGAGGAGGGATCTGTACAGAAATGTGTCTCCATTCTGCTCCGCCACCGTGGAATGCTGGTTCGATGATGTATGTTTTGGACGTTCCAGACTCTAGAGATGAGGAGACTGACAGAAAAGAAAGGGAAGAAGGCCCACACGGTCGAAGCCCCTCCACGTCCTCACTTCGTCCATCTCTAAGGGCGTGTACAGTGGGGTGACATCAGCTGTCTGGGAGAGATGCCACTTAGGATTTTAGTTGACGTGGACGAGAGAGAAAGAGGAGAGAGAAGAAAGCCGTCTAGTAATCACCAGACGGCTCACTGCCGTCTAATAGACAGTCCCAACCGTCTAAACCATTGTATAAAACTTTTGCTATCTGTAGCGTTGTATTTAGTTCTTTCAGACGACCTTTAATAGACGATGCATTGTAACAATTAATTTTGTATTGTCTAGAATAAGTGTTTTAGACAGCTGCTGTTCTATGTCATTGTACATGCCCTAAGGCCAATGAGAATGAGATATTGTTTCAGTATTTTTCTCGCCTGTTAGTAGGTTCAAAACCGACGTCACTACTCACTGCCATGGCAGGCGACGAGGCCGCTGAAATAGAGTGTACGAACCCCGACCGCGCGTGGCTCTGACTTAACAAAAAAAGACAAGCGCGCTCTCTGTTTGTGCCTAGGAGGACAAAACTGCTCTGTCCAGCTACGCCGGTGACTTCCCCATTTCAGGGCATGTACAATGACATAGACAGCATACATTATGTATTATGATTCATTATGAATGAACATGCATTAGGAATTACAGGGTTTTTTTTTTTTAGATCAATTAGGAATTACAGGTAAGAAGCATACATTATGTAACAGAAACAAAAATACGTTGACATCCATGTTGGGCTGGGCCGGGAAGGGTGTTGCACGGGAGGAACGCCGTCAGGGTCGCTGGGCTTTGCTTTGCCAGCCCATGGAGAAAAGAGAAGGAAAGAAGAATAAAAGAACTGTTAGCTTCCGATTGGGCCTAGGTTATGAGTAGATTTATCTTTTTATTTCAAAACAAAACTTATATTAATTTATTTTAATTTACAAAATAAACCTTCTACTTAATAAAATGTTAGCACCCTAGTTAATTCTATACAAATTTTAAATTATTCCAAAATCTGAAAATCATGGAGTTACACTTGTTCAGACCACGGCACAAGACAACAGCAGAACCAATGCCGGTCGAGCTCTGGCAAAGCATGATCAGTAGGAGAGCTCCTTTTTTTTTTGAGGTTTAAATCGCGAGCTTTATTGATCAAGGAGTAACATTACATTCTGTTTCAACTAGTTGGGAAATACAAGTGGGCGTTTGCCTCAACCAAACAGCTAACTGCGCAAGGGTATGCGCCACCTTGTACCGCTCGCGACTAACCTGAATCACACGGACTAGCGGCATCAACTGCATGACCTGCTTTGCCTCTCTTACCATGAATGCTATCTCTGAATGATCTTCATGCGTCGAGTTCAGGGAGGACACCGCTCGCGGGAGCAGTCAGATTCTAGGTGAACTGGCCCTTGTACCCACTGCGACGCAAGTCGCAGTCCCTCCACACAAGCCTGCATTTCTGCTTCAATGGTCGTAGCACATCTGAACAGCACCCTCCAGGAAGTGAAAATGACGTTCCCTGCATGGTCCCTGGCAACCGTGCCAGTACCCGCTTCCCCAGTCTGCTGAATAAAGGCACCGTCAACATTTACCTTAACCCAGCCATGAACCGGAGGAACCAACAGGTGATCCTGGGCACCATGTATTAGTTTGGGCTTCTGCTTCTTTCCTTGATCCCTGATAGTTTGCTTCCCCTTCTCATCTAATTCTGGTTTCTCTTTAAGTTGCAAGAGAGTGGAGCGATAGCTCAAGAGGAAATGAACTGCGCTGGTAACTGAAACATTACCTGACTGATGGATAATGTTATCGTGCACTGTCCATGTATGCCACAGCAAGAGCTTAGTCAGGTCCTTCTGTTCCGCACTCGCATTCTGAAGTAGCAGCAGACACCGGTCATGTTCCGAGTACCTGAAGTGTTGCTCGTCCGGCAGCGGCCAGAGCTCTCTCATGGCATTACGAATAGATCTGGCCACTGAACAGTTTACTACTGCGTGGTGACTGCTTTCAAATTCCACACCACAGATATTGCAGGTGCCATCAACTTCTAAACACCTCCTAAATTTCACCTTAAGACGGCGACGACGTCCCATTGAAGCGAACTGAATATCGCACAGAGGTTACACATGTCATCACCCTCTGCACCCAGTCACACTGGACGCCTAGCTTCAATAACACTTGTAAAAAGCCCCAGCCTACACAATCGTATGCCTTGGAAAGGTCCAATTTATACGCACAAAACTTGCTTCTATCATCTCTAGCTGAATTTATGGCATGGATACATTCAAAAGCAATAAGCACGTTGTCTGTGATCATACATCCCGGAATGAAGGCGCTTTGCTTGCATTGGCGATATTAACCCTTGCAGCAAGGGTCTCAGCCAATTGACAATGCATTTTGATACTATCTTGTATATAACGTTGCAAAGACTAATTGGCCGAAAATCTTTGAGTGTTTCAGGGAAGTTCACCTTTCGTATCAATACGATTGCCGTGTCATTCACACTATCAGGCATAATACCAGTTCTGAAGAATTCCCTAACTGCAATTATGACTTGGTCGCTCATTAGCTCCCAATTACGTTGGAAGAATCTTGCAGGGAAACCGTCAGGGCCAGGGGCCTTTAGAGGCCCAATTTGGAAGAGCGCATCTTCAATTTCATCATCTGAATATTCTTTACAGAGGCTTCTATTCATGTCAGTAGTGACCTTGGAGGCAAACAATGACACTAGTTCATCTGGTTGAATGGACTCATTCTTATGGAAAAGAGTCTGAAAATAATCTTGTACCATTCCACGCAATTGCAGCCTGGTCCTCACACCAATCACCATTGTCTGTCTTCATCTTTCTTATCCTACTCTTCTTAGCTCGCTATATAGCCTTCCTATGAAAAAGGTTGGTATTACGATCCCCTTCCTCCAACCACGCCACTCGTGATCTTTGCAGCCACATCATTTCTTCTCGATAAAGGAGTTCATCAAGCTGGTTCTTCGTATAACCTCCCTATTACGGATTGGGTCAGAGCCCTCTAACTGCAAGAGCTGCTCTCTAACCTCTACACCATCGCTGCTCACCGCAAGGCAGTTGCGCAGCCCAATTCTCCACTTTAGATTTCTTGCTCGATTAGCACTCATGCTCGTCTCTGAAAGGAAGATGAACTTGGGGTTTAACGACCTTACCAGGCCGTTGAGCTCTTGAGCTGAATCCCCCGCAGTTCCAGCATAAGGAACTCATTGCAACTGACGGGCCTCGCCATGAGTGGTGTGAGCATCGAAGAGTTGGTGTAGGGCCCGGGTCTGGGGGTGGAGGGGATGCTGGACCTTCCCTGCTATGTGGCTTTGTCAAAATGAGGGGTGTAGAGGTGCAACAGGGACCGGCGATTTGGTGAGCAGTGGGTGGGGACTTTCGACGAACAAGTGGTGGGCGCCGGAGAGGCTGACGAACGGGGAGATTTGGTGTTCATGGGCGGGCGAATGGGTAGAAGCGTCGCTGTTGTGTGGATGGAGTCAGTGTGTGAATCGAGACTGAGTGGTGAATTTTTTATTTTATTTTTTTTTGAACCTGACTGAGTGGTGAATTGGGGAAGGAACCGGAAGAGCGAAGACGTTGGAAATAGGTGGAGTGGCATTTCACCTGCTACAGTACCAGTCTCAAAGCCTTCGGTAGGACATCTGGATGGCGCAGACACATTCTTTCTAGCATGGTGTGCGTGCCAAGGATGGAGTGGCAACTGCATCTATATATCTTATATAGATATAGGGTGTGTTCGTTGTATGAGGAAATTTTAGAGGGTTTTTTAACGAATATTGTGATTACAAACAAAATTTAATGACAAAACTAATTTCAGAACTCCGCTCGAATTCGCGAGACGAATCTAATGAGGGTAATTAAGGTGTGATTAGAAGATAGTTACTGTAGCATCACTGTAGCAAAACATAGATTAATTAGGCTTATTAGATTCGTCTCGTGATTTAGAGGAGGGTCGTGACATAGGTTTTGTCATTAAATGAATAAAAATATTTTTAAATAGTAAGATTCTCTTTGATGTGACAGGTCTAAACTTTAGAGAGGGTGCAACGAACGCGTCCGTAACTCACTAACAATTATTAATTGCTATAAAGCTTGTTTCTCATGAGGCCACGTCACCGGAAAAATTTCATCCATCAGATCACATTTTACAGTGCATCCTGTCAGTCATCTTCTTCCTACAGTTTCCCCCCTCCCGAACTATTTTTCCTCTGCGCATCCTCCTCTTCTTTACTTAATGCTTCACTATGCCCAGTATATGGCTATAAGGGAGTGGTTGCGCAATTTTAATGGTTCTAATTGGCATTAATCCTCTACCAATCACTCAGGTTATCAATCCATTACCACTCCATCACACGCCCCTGCTATTTAGATGCTTTCTCTTGCCTCAGCATTACCCTTCAACCGAGTATGGATTCTCTTACATCTGCACTGCTCAATTTCTCATGCCATCATTTGTTATGTGTTTTCAGGATCATGCTGCCTCCCTAGAACAATAAGGAATTGATAGACAACACCATAGATCAAGGTCACTTAATTTGGATTTCAAGCGGTTGAGGCCGAGTAACCAGGGACCAGACATTGCCAGCTAGCCGCTACATCGACTTCGCCTTCCCTGGGCGCCATCTCAGTACCAGGTCATTCAATTTCTACATCAAGCCGTCTCAAGTCTGTTAGCTATAGCTGTTCCGTTCCGTGGAGTGTCTATTTTTCCTGCTTTCTGTAGAGCGGAATGAAATGCAGGGCCATATAACATATATGTTTATTGCACAGCAGGTTTGTTTCTCTTTTTTTTCCTTTATTTCAGCAGCCAAAGCCCATTTGATAAATTTTAGATTGTAGAGAATACACGCCATAATTCTTTCTAAGCCGAAAGGTACTTCAGGTCAGTTCATTCCGGTTCCAAAATTCTCATGTGCATTCCTAATGATAACATCATTACTTTTGTAGTTAGCTAATAAGTATAGGAGCTCTGCTCCCCCTGTTTTCCTCCTAAATTAAAAATTGCAGTACTACATATGGATATAATTTTCTCATTGTAAAAATATTGATAGAACTTTCTGCCAGGTGAAAGGAGTGCACAGCTATATTTTCTGTACAAATATATATCCTAATTATTCATCATAATAGTTTCCTAGCAAAATGGAAAAACGTATTGCATCATTTTACTTCCTACTTTTATAATTGTTTCATTGAGTCCTCATTTTGCTGATTATTAGGTTTCCTCTTTTTCAGAAAGAAAACCTAATAATAACTTATGCAATACATTTCATTGGTACATTTATAATAACTGCATCCAGATATATGTTGCTCCAATCGATTATGAAAACTTTATGCTCGTTGGTACATTTCATTGCAGTGTTTCTATTTCTAATGTATTCACCTTCTGTTACTGTTCTCATAGAAGTACTTGCACCGTTTCGAGTTGGAGCCATGCCAAACACGCTCTTAATTCTATTAACACTTACGTCATTTTTTACGTAAATACCAAGGACAGCAGAAATTACCGCAGCAACGCGCGGGGTATCACCTAGTTACTACTGTTTCAAGCGCTCGATGAAGTGCCGCGTGGAGGAGGACGTTAGTGCCAACCTCCCCGGCTCGTTGGATCAAAGAACGAAGGAATTTCGATCGCGTTCATCTGTTTACCAGAGTCAAGCGTGGCGGGTGATCGAACAGACGTGGCAGCGCCGGCAATTGTTTAGATCTGCTTCGGCTGTCAAACAGACGTGGTTAGCTGGTAAGGCTGTTTCAGCCTCCACAGACCGCCCATGAGTTTTTTTCCCCCATTTTGCGAGGGCAAGCTAGAATGCACATGAGTCGAGGAACAGTGACAATCAAAGTTGGGTTGCCCCATATAGAAAAGCTCCAAATACGTAGCCCAACAATCTTCTTTTATTTCTTTTATTTATTATTCGTTGCTCATCATCACCTTACTTATTGTTACATAAATTATTTTCCTTCATAATTAGGTCTCAATTTTTGCATGCGGAGCGTTGCTTGCATTGATCCAGATGACGATAACATGTATCGTCAGTCTGACAACACCAGCACTGATATCTAAACAGTGGGTTGCAAGCTCCACCGTTATGCCAGCATTCTGTATCCCTGCCAAAATCTTTGATGTTGCCTAGACCATCCATGGCTCGGCCTGTTTGTCAAACATGCGAAATCAAGCAATCAATATATTGGATAATTGATGCCGGCATATTGATGCCATAAGCATGGACGCAAGATAACTGTAAAAGATATGGCACCAGCATGTTTTTAAGGCTCGAATTATTTAACTCGGAGTAGATCGTACAAGAAAGTGTAAACAGACTGATGGATTCATACTTGAACGCATAACACTACAAATACTGTGACAAAACTGGAACAAAACATAGGAAATATTTTAGCCATTTTCACTTACAAAGGGCTTGATTTGCAAAGCATCCAAGAAGAAGCAGGGAAAGCAGCACTACTGCAACCGTGTGCTTGGTGTATTTCTCCATGTAGAAAGGCACAGAAGCTCTTGGGAGTGGTGGTATTTTGCCGGAAGAATTCAGCAATAATGTGTGCTTCTTCTACATATGTATGGGGGTGATACTCCTATATATATGGGTGAAAACGAAATTAAAGTTAGAAATAATTAATTGATCACAGACAGGCTGTCACCCATCTATACAATCTCACCATAGGAATCGTAGTCATTAATTTCCAGCTAATTTTGTGACAAGTTCCCAAATAAAAGTATTTTAGCTGTCAATAGTCAATACAATATCATGCTAGTGGTCCGTAGAAGTATTTCTTTACAGGCTTCCAAATTAGTTTGGTAGTGGTTTCTTTCCTGCCAAGATTCCAAGTGGATCATTTTCAATTAAGTCATAGTTCGTCATGCCGTTTTCCTACCAGGGATAGCAGTTTTTGACTGAACCTTTTTTTTTAAAAAAAAAGAATCCGCCTTTTATTTACATCTTTCCAAAATATGTCCTTATATAAACTATAGTTCCCTTTCACCGCAAAAAAAACTATAGTCGTCTTCTTCTTATACATCTTATATATATATATATAACTTCTTATTATGCATCTTATATATATATAATATAATATAATAATCTATATTATAAAAATTGAGTTGCCCTGCGATATCTTTGATCTATACCTCATCCCACCTCCCTAACCTTTGGATTAACTCCAGGCCTACCATCTTACGGAATATCTTACGTCTGCATAAGACGTTTATGCTAGTTTACACTGTATTTACAGGCATTTTCCTGGGTTTGTTTTTTTTTTACCAAATGTGGGTCGAGTACCTAATTTGCATCGTGTCTCTGATTCGTTTCCTTCTCCGTTTCATTTTCCGTTAATCGCGCCTGAATTGTTTCTTGCTTCTTCTATATCTATATCTATAATAAAGATTGAGTTGCCCCGTGCCATATTGTCACTAACAACCCATTTACTCACCCTCTAAGGGCAGGTACAATGCTACACGTAGCCAGTCTCATAGCCCGTCTCATACGTTATTATATAGAATTTTTGATGATATGGAAAAGAGAGAGGGAGGTGAGAGAAAGAAGCGGTTGTTTCGCGAGGCAACCACCTCATGCGCTAAAATTTAGGAGTATGAGACGGCTTTCACACTATTGTAGGAGTTTTAGTTGCCATACAACTCATAAATATTCCTTTTTTAATCCACAAATAAAGGAACTATAGTACTTCTTTGAGACAACTAAAACAACCATCCATTGTATATGTGGTCTCATAGTCTTATGATTATGAGACCGCCTATGAGACAACACCTTTGTACCTGCCCTATCTTTGATCTAAACCTCCTCCCACCTCCCTGACCCAAATCTTACATCTGCCTAAGATGTTGTTTATGCTGGTTTACGCTGTATCTACCGACGTTTTCATTTTTTTTTTTACCGAAGATGGGTCTAGAACCCCCGTGTCAATCCCGCCCCTGATTTGCGCCGTATCTTTGATTCGTTTCATTCTCCGTTTCTCTTTTCGTAATCGTGCCTGAATTGTTTCTTTTTTTTTTGCGTAGAAAGAAGAGTTATATTAAAAAGTTGAGTACATCCTCAAGTTACAAACACTCTGTAAAACAAAGAGATTACAACCAAGAGCACTCAACATGTAGCTCCAATACTCAATTCCAAACCTGTGTGACGGTCCGTACGGATGACCGCACAGGTAAGTGGCCTTCGTGTGCCATAGACGGCTCAACCAGAAGTAGTGCCACAAACCTATGAATGGCGGCCAACATTCCAAGAGAAGCCTGAATTGTTTCTTGCCTCTTTTATTATATAATGCTTGTATGTCAGTTAGGTTTTCACCTGTTAGTCACTTGTAACTGGAACATTTCCATAACATCTTTGATAAAATCCTCAGGTTTCATCATCTGCCCCTGAAGGCAAAGGTGTCTCCTCTTCTGCATCAGTGGAAGAAGTAGCTACTATGTCTGCTATCGCTGCCGACTATGGTTAGCATACTGCAATGTCTCGTATAAGTTAAATAACTTTGATTTGAGTTTTAGATCTCTTCAGGAGATGTTTGGCCTCGTCATGTTCAACTTAATCTGGGTACGTTGAATCATAAACGGCAGACAACTCATATTCTGTTCTTGCTTGTAGGTTTAAATATTGCTCTAAGAGATCTTGCTATACTCTGTCAGAAGGTACAGTTATCTGTTAAACGGTTCATCAGTTCATCATACGCTGTGATTGTCAGTCAGTTATTGTTGAACAACCATGCAGGTTGAGAACCGTGTCGTTGGTGCTCAATGTCGTGTGATGGACATCTGCTTGTGGAGAAGCTAACAAACTCCTTGCAATGGTTTAAATCGACCCAAAACGGTCTTACAGTGTGAAGGCTCCTACCAGACATCCCATATATGAGAATTTCCGAGTTGAGGTTTGACTTCTTGAAAGTTTTGCCTATATATTTCTCCTCTCCCTTCATATAAAATAGTTTGTTAAGTCAAAATAGTGAAGGTAAACCTGATCATAGAATGTTTTTTTTTCTTTTTGGAATTGTATCTGCTTAAAGGTAGAACATTTCTGATAAGATCCTTCCCTTATAATTCTAGTTATGACAAGTTATATGCTTCCGGTATGTAGGCCTTCAAAACATTGTTAACAGCAGCCAAGACAGATGAGCAACTTTCGGCCCTTGGAGAACTTATGTACCAGGTATTTTCCATAATTATTGTCCACCATTTTCTATTTATCGTACATGTAAACGAAATATTTATTTAAAAAGAATTATACGAATGTCAAAAGTAAAATTATTCAACTGTGCCATATTGACGGCACCTTCTTTTTCTCCGAGGACAGTGCCACTACAGCTACAGTGCTTGTGGGCTTGGTTCTGACGGTACCGATAGGCTCGTCAGTCTAGTACAAGAATTCCAGCACAGGAAGACTTCACGAGGTGGAGGTCCTGGCGGAGGGTCGGGCGGCTCAGTTTGTGTGATTGGGAAAAATTGCCTGAGAAGCAGCGAAGAGATCTTCGAGGTGAGCTTCTAGATATCATTATTGACTAGTGATGCCCACCAAAAGCCTTGAATCTTTTAAGCGCGTCAATTGTGGTCAGACTAAAGTTTTCCCACATGCATAGCGCTTGCTGATTTAGATCATGGTGTGTTGTCATGTTAACTATGAGAAGTTTTACTGTCTAAAATAATGACTATTAGTTTTGATAGTAAAATTGCTTTTAACTTTATACTGGGCACTTTCAAATTCAGAAAAGATACAAAGCAGCTACTGAATACCTACCCATTGTTTTCGAGAGCTCATCTCCCCCTATTCCAAGCACTTCTCTAAGTCTTCTCATGCCAATACCACGCCGACATTTTTCGAGAGTGCGAGCAGGTAATGTCTTTGTGAACATATCTGCAAGATTGTCACAAGATCGGACATGTGTTATCAAAAGCTCTCCCTGCTCTTGCATTTCATGCGTGTGGAAGAATTTAGGTAACATATGTTTTTTCCTATTTGACTTTACATATCCCGATTATATTTGTGCAATACAAGCTTTATTATCTTCATAGATAATTGTGCGAAGACTTTTATGCACCTGGATACGGCACGTTCATTTGATACTTACGCAGTATAGCTGAATCAAGACGATAGTATAGTAATGCCACAAATAAGCACTTGTTCCTCGCAAAAAAAAAAAAAGCACTTGTTGCGGCACTCTAGATTTGCAGTGCCACTAGTAAACATCTACTATAATTCTGTGATAAGATGCCCTTAATGAAATAAGTGTGCCGCACGTTCTATGAGAAAAGAAAACAAATACTATGATGTAAGCCGATGCAGTTGGCATCATGAATCATAGTCTGGAAGGCAGGGGCTGCCGAATGCCTAATACTCGCTTCGGCATCGACCCTACAAGACGCCAGCATAAGTTACCCAGAACTAACACCATTGAGTTAGCGTTGTATAGAAGTTCCGAGAGCTTGCACGGGGTGCCCATTCACAACGTTAACAATCATAGCGTGGTACTTCAGTTTTCCGTTTGAGTGGTTACTTTTTTTTACAGAATTTTGAGGGGTTACTAATCAGAACTTCGAGCAACAAGAGATATTAATAGCAGACCAACTTGGAATACACCAGGTAACATATCTTGAGGCGGCACAGATTGGTATGCTGCAGGGCACACGGAAACGAAGCAGAGTCGATCGGCGCGACTAATCAGCGGTCAGCCCACCGCACCGCACCGTCGTTGCAGCTAGCCAAGCCGCCGCCGAGCGAGAGAACGAGCCAAACCTCCATATCACGCACAGACACACTGACCTTACAAAGGATTAGCCAGGCTCAAATCATCCAGCAGCAGCTGCCTGCCTGCTGCCGTGAAAGGATGGGTGCCTGTGCTTCCCTGCATCTTCGGATCTTTCATGGGCTGTGCCGACGTGCCATCCAGGATAGTGTTCTTGCTGTTACTAGTACGCACAGCTCTTACCTGCTAATCTTGCAACGCCAGGTTGTTTGTTTCTGCTGTCTGATGGCTCTACCTGATGTTGTGCGTCCAATACTTGAAGTCGGTTGCTGCCGCAGACCATCAGAATTCAGATCAATGGCTGGGCAGTGATTATTGGCTGGGCCTGGTTTTAATTGGACCTGGGCCAGCCTCTCCGTGTAATGGAAGCAACCAGGTAGGTGTTAACGAGCCCGCAATTCTGAATGGATGGGCCCGTTTGTGAGAGATTGTCGCGCAGAGAGGGAGGCGGAGGGTTCGAGTTCGAGAGAAGAGAGAGGGTGGGAGGCGGCGAGGTCTCCCGGCGGCGATTTCTCGTCGGCGAGGTCTCGAGGCTTTGACTTCTCGATGGAGGCATGCGGGGGAGGTCGAACCCGCGGCTGCGCTGCGGTTTGAGTTCCCGCGGACCGCGCCGTCGCGGCGGGCGGGCAGGCGGCCGACAAGGCGAGAGAGGGCGACGACGGCGTGATGACGAGCCTGGCGCACTATCAGGAGCCCAAGCGCACCACCCGCGTCACCCCGGCTGCCCCCTCCTCATCGTCCTTCCCCCACATCGCCGGGCGGCCAGGGATGACTGAGCGTGCAACCTCTTCCTTCCACCGCATTGGTTGGGCTCAGGCGGCGCCGGGGCCGTGGTCAGCACCGAGCAGGCGGCCGGGCTCTTGCTCGGGCTCGACGGAGCTGACGGTGCTAAATCCAAGGTTGGGACGGATGGATCCGGCAGCGGTTGAGCTGCGGGCCGAGCTGCGTAGGCAGCGTAGCGAGAGTTCGGGCGGGCTCTACCTCGGATGCCTCCGCAACCCCTGTCTGCCACTCGTCTTGCTGTATCCCGGCGACTCCGTGCTTCCCGTCCTGCAACCAAGGTGAGCCCCTAAGATCCTCCCTTTTTCTGTTCTTTCTTCCATGCCGAGATCCAGATCCGAGCTTGACTCCCTGCCTCCCGTCCTGCAACCAACATGTGCATTTTTGTTAAACGAACTGATTAAAGATCAACTATTCCCCAGGTTTGCCTTGGATATGCACTTGCTCCTGTTGTAATTGATTCATGTGATGCATGTGCCTTGTCTCATCTGTCACATGCTTAACTTCATCATTGCTACAAGTAGAAACCTGTGACTAATGATCACTTTGATCAGTGAACTAGACAATTCGATATTGTAGAAGTATCTGGTGGAAGGTGAACCTGTGCTCATGATTTTGTTTCCTTAGTTCCCTTACACATTGCCTCATTTCGATTGGATTAAAGGTAGAAGAGGAACTACCTTTTTTATTACAAGCCAAAGAAGGGAAATCTCTGATGCCTGTGGTTCTAAAATAAACAGTATTTTCTTCAAAGAACCTATACAGTAAATTTGCATCAAATTGTTTCCCCCATCCCCAGGATTTCATCAAACTACTAGTTAGATGCCCGTGCTCTGCCATGGATACTCAAAGTTATGCCATCAGAAATATTTATTTTGTACACATTCACCCAACATTATCTGTAGGATTACGTAATGGTACTATTTAATTCCAAGCAGCCTAGTGACCTTCCAGTGTAGCTCTTTCTGTGCCACTCTTTAGAACTTGTTTTACAGTGAAAATCTGTCACTGAATTAATGCTTGCTGTTTAATGACAAGGTGTGACTGTGTGTTTTAAATATCTCCCTTGTTTTCTTAAATTTTGCATGCTAAAATTGATGTTTTGGTCATGGAGATTTTGTCTAATTTCAGGACATCAGAGTAGTAAACAACGGTAGTGCACTTCTCTGAAATGAACAACAAATATATGAAACAAAGTGTATCCGCTATCTTTGCATATTCTTGTATGTTTTCATTTCAGTACTACATATAAGAGTAACTGCTACCTTTGTAGATTCTGCCAAGAGATTTGCGGCGCTGGAGTACATCCACGTGCACAAGACGGTGCGGCTCATGGAAGCGGACGCGGTGTGCGGCGCCGTCTAGGGTGGAGGTGGCGACGGTGAGGTCGAGCGCGTGCGCCGGTACGCGCGCCCCGTGGGGGCCTCTGTTCCAGGTTTCAGAGATCTTATTCCAGATGTTGTATCTAGCTGTCTTTGTTGGAGTTTCTTGTACATTTTTTTATATTCATTTCTCAATACTCATCTGAGGCGAAGAGTGCCTATATCATTGTCATTTTTTTTTACCATATCTTCTATTCATCTTTGTTTGTAGGGGTTCAGAATCGTGGTTTGGCATTTGTAGTTTAGAAGAGTAGAATTGTATAAACACTACATGTCGTTGATATGAATCTTTTGGTTATTATATCAGAGCACACACAAGTGTTCCACAAAAGCTTTTAGCTTGATGTAATTACAGATATGCAGTGTAGGAATTGCATAAAACTGTTTACTTTGTGCTATTTGACTGATATGAAAGTGCAACTTATAGAATCAGGATTTAGAATGTTTTGGTATAAAATTGTTTGTGCAATATCTTTGGCATTACATGTCTATACTTCAATGTATCACTGATAGGTTACCATCATTTTGAATTTATCATTAATGTTAATGCTGAAAAACACTTTTATCAAACCAGGAAAAGATCGAAGCTTTGTATTACTCACATGTTATATTTCTTTATTGTTATGTCTACCACCTTAGAAAATTTCACCTGAAAGAATCTTTGTATGTGCGTGCCGCACGTGCATGATACTAGTAAACTATAAAAGTTGAAAGCGTTGAGGAAAATTTCCACTTATATATTTACTCATCCATCCACAATAAAAGCTAATCAATTACGTAATTTCCTTTCCAAATCAAATCTTGGCAGCTATATTTCCTTCTTCCTAATCATGGTCCATCCAATTAATTCTCATTAATCCCATGCTAATGCATATCAATTCCGTATTTTCCTCCAAATTAAATCATACAGCTATCTCCTCCTAGGTTATTCTAGTTAATTGCCATTATTTCCCACACTAATGTATATTTTTAGAAAAGGACACTAATGTATATGGAAACCAGTATCCATGTACTATCTGTTTCCCTTCCTCTCTTCTTCCTCCTTCCTCTGCACGCGCAGACGATGGTTGGCGCGCCAAGGTTGTACAAGGTGACGGCACGGTGGGGTCATCTTGTACGACCTTGGCGCCATCCGTCCTCCCTGTCATGCACTCCGCCCTAGGGACCCTGAACTAAACCGGTGACACTCTGTTTATATTGATTCCCATTTCTCATCTGTTCGTTCTAACAGTGCAGATTCGGTATTACTGTTGCAGAACCCATTTTATTTTCACTACTACAAAAAGACCCTATAGTGATGTTACCCATTACTCCTTACAGAGATTTCTCACTTTCTCTAGCTCCTCCCTTTCTTAAGGTGATATTGTAGGTTTAACTGGGGCAGCCAATTTGTAGCAGGTATTCAACAGCCAGAATGTTTTATGAATGAGCTAATATGTATTCGGTATTCCACCACTTGATTATTTTCAATATTTTCCCCATAGGGCAAGTATATATACTGAAAGTAATTTTTTTTCCTATGAGAGGGCACTGTGATATGGACTATCTATTTTGTGTTTGTCACTGTTTGTTGTGCCTTCAAGTTATGGACCTTGGATAAGATGCATTGGGTTGCATGGGAGAAAATGTTACAGCCAAAGAAGGATGGGGGAATTGGTTTCCGGGATTTGCATCACTTCAATATGGCTATGCTGGCCAAGCAAGTGTGGAGGCTTATTCACAATCCTGACTCACTTTGCGGACGTATACTGAAGGCAAAATATTTCCCCAATAGTGACATACTGAATGCTGGGGTAGTACAGGGAGGCTCATATACTTGGCGCAGTATGACAAAAGGCATTGAGCTTCTGAAGAAAGGAATAATTTGGCGAGTGGGTGATGGTGAATCTATTGATATATGGAAGGACCCTTGGCTACCGAGAGGTACAACGAGAAGAGTGAGCAGGGTCCAAGGACCGGTTCTACTGAACCGGGTTAGTGAACTAATCTACCCTGTTACAAACCAATGGGATACTGAGCTTGTTCGGTGGATTTTTCATGAAGATGATTCTGCAGTAATCCTTGCTATACCAGTACGAGAAAACAGAGAAGATTTTATTGCCTGGCACTTTGATCCGAAAGGGATATTCAGCGTTAAGTCAGCTTATAAGGTGAGTGTTGATAATGCAGCAATAGACCATGGACCCAGTTCAGGAGATACTATTCACTGTCCGACATTGGGGACATCATTCCCGTGGAAGAAAATCTGGATTCTCCCTGTTCCGAATAAAGTGAAACATTTTGCATGGAGATTAGCTCACAATAGTCTGCCACTAAAAAGGAAAATTAAAAGTAGGGGGATGGAGATAGATACGAGATGCCCTATGTGTTTCAGGCTCGACGAGGACGGTGGCCATCTCTTTTTTAAATGTAAGTATGCAAAGGCGGTGTGGAGAGAATTGATGATGGAAGGCAGAAGAATAGTGCTAGCAGAATTGCCTTCTTCCCTGGAAGTTTTCAGGCAGATTTGGCATTGGGAGAGCGAAATGCAAGTGTTAGTGGTGACAATTTTGTGGGACTGTACGGAACGACACAAATGCTGGCGAATCAAAACGAGCTCCAGCAGCTTGTGCCGGACTGATACAAAAACATTATGCAGACTTTCAGTGTTTTTTTCAGAAGCCATCCAAAGCAACCAAAACTGTTAGCAAGTGGAGCAAACCGGCCATTGATTTTCTAAAGATCAACGTGGATGGTTCATATATGGAACAATCAGGGTCTAGCGGTTGGGGATTCATAATAAGAGACAGCGATGGTGAGTCAGTAGGTTCAGGTGCAGGAAGAATGGATTATTGTGCTGATGCTATGCAAGCAGAGGTAATGGCTGTTCTCCAAGCTCTGTCCTATGCGCATGATGCAGGCATATCAAAGATTGAATTAGAAACAGATGCAATGAATGTTAAAGCTGCACTAACATCGCAAAGCTATGATTTGGCGCACATTGGAATTCTCGTTAGGGACGTCAAATACCTTATGTACGCTGAGTTTATGGAAGTCAAGGTGGTTTATAAACCGCGTACTTGTAATGCAGTAGCAGATAAATTGGCTAAGTTTGGGTGTGAGTTAGAGCCAGGTGGCATCATTATCTGGCCTGATGGTACTCCTGCTATTGTAAACTGTCTTGTGGCTGCTGATCTTCAATCAGCTTCCAGTTAATTGGAATTTCTTTTCCAGTTCAAAAAAAAAAAAGTTATGGACCTTGAGTGTTAAGGGGCAGTATTGTTGTGCTCCGTGAGTTGAAGCATAATCTGTCGAGTCAAGAGGGCCTATAGAGCTTGTACATTTACTATAACAATCATCTGCGTGCAATGAGATCATTTCTTCAAAAAAATTGATGGCTAATCTTTAGCAATTAATTAGGCAGGAGTTATGGGCAACGTTTTACTAACTGTTATCAATTAATTTACTATGACTTACAAGCCTATCTTCTAATTCAACTTGATGTCATACGAGTACTGTGTTTCTCTCTCAATTTGAAGCAGCATTTTGCCATAAGAGAATTTGCATGAGATTTTTGTTTTTGCCTCATGCAGTCATTCTTCCTGTTTCTATCATGTCATGTTCTTGTTTAGGTAAGGTGTTCCATACTAAAATGTGTTTCCATATACATGGGAAGCAGTAATTGAGTTTGTATAAGGATTCAAGTCCATCAAATTTCAAAAGCATGTAGGGCCATTTTTAATTGACAAATCCTAATACCTTGTGTTAGCGTCGTGTTGATTTTATGTGTCGTTTCGTTTACTCAGTTTCTTGATCGACTCCTCTCTTATTTTGATAATAAAACTGCATGATGGACCTAAAAGATGGTGAAGAGCATCCAAAGCTATCTGCGTCAGGCAGCTATGTAAGCATACCATATACTTTGTTATTTCTTCAGGTTTTTTTTATTTGTGCTGACTAGATGGTCGTATTGCATCGGGTTTCGTCGGCAAACAATTTAGATGTTTGAAATGACAATGCTCTGCATGAGCATTACTTAGTCTTGGAGGAACTTCAAAAGGAATAAAATAAAAGGGGAAAGCAACTCATTGTACTTTCTCCTTTTGAGACACAGGAAGAAAATGGGGACTATATGGTTGCTCGCTACTACTTGCAGAATTTATCAAAAAAAATGTACACGGTTGTTTTTAATCTATAATAGATTTATTTTGTCTAGCTATATTAGGGCAGGTACAATGCTACACGTAAGCAGTCTCATAGACCGTCTCATGCGTTACTATATAGAATTTTTGGTGACATGGAAGAGAGAGAGGGAGGTGAGAGAAAGAAGCGGTTGTTTCGCGAGGCAACCACCTCATGCGCTAAAATTTAGGAGTATGAGACGGCTTTTACACCACTGTAGGAGTTGTAGTTGCCATGTAACTCATAAATATTCCTTTTTTCATCTATAAATAAAGGAAGTATAATACTTTTTTGAGACAACTAAAACAACCATCCATTGTATATGTGGTCTCATAAATCGTCTTATAATTATGAGACCGCCTACAAGACAACACCTTTTGTACCTGCCCTTAGATGATTCGAATGTAAAATATGTCTTAATATATATATGATATGATGTGGTCCAAGTTTCCAGCTATATAACTTATGCTTGCTCAACTTTTTTGGGATTAGTGATGATGATCAGTTATTACACAAAGGTGTGAGAATGCATTGCTGGGTGAATCATGTGTAGTTCGGCATTTTTCTTGATCCTATACCTTTCGCTAGCTATTTATGCCAATACAAAGCTTTTAGACATTGCTGAACTTCTTGGACGAGCTCTGATTATGTTGCAGCAAGGAAGAGATAGATAGGTAGCCGCCCCCCATTTAACTTTCATTTTCTCCTCAAAATTGCAGGTTATGCCATATTAGTATATAACTGCATTCATGTATTAAACATATGACCGTTATGTGGAATGAATGGCTTTGGAAACTTGTGATGCAGACGATGATGTGAACGAGACCTATGAGATGATGAGGTCTTTTTTTTTTGTTGGTATCAGTGTTTGCATGCAGCTCACTAATCACTACTTACACGTGGATTCAAGGGTAGCACGTTCCAGGCCCACACTTGGGCAGGCTCCTCCTCTCTCACGCACGCATCTTCCTCACCAGATTCCCCCCCATTTGCCTTTGCCTCACTTGGATGCCACCAATGGATTCATGAAGCGCTGGTGCGCACGCTAGCTTCTTTCCCAGAGCGATCTATTCCACGCGGCACTCGTGGAGGTACCCGGCCGGAAGGGGCCACAACTTTACTGGTGCCGGCAGAGGCGACCGATGATCGAGGCCAAACTCGTGCTCTCGTCGATGCTTGCCATATATAATGCCATGTGATTCTTTCTTGAGGCAGTACTCCACAGCCTGCAGGTGCACCCTCCACCACGTACGTCAACACGAGCTTGCCGCCGGCCACGACGGACGGCAGGCGAGTAACTTGCTTGGACAACATTGATCCGAAGCAGGGTGGCTGCCTGCCTGCCTGGCCCGTTGTTTCCTCCCTCTCTCTCGCTCCGTGAAATTAAGCGAGCTCGATTGAGAGCAGGTGGCGTGGCCGCGGTCTCCGGGAGGCCTCCCAGGTGCGTGATAGTGCAGCTTCCAGAAGGCGGGCGTGGTGCGGCGTTCAGTGAGCGCCGGCGTGCCCCAAGCTAGACTTCGCGACATGTCTGGGTTCGCTGATTTGGGTTGCAGATCCAAGCTAATGCTGGAAAGTAGCATGCAGTAGCTCGCCTCTCAGCGCCTTCGCGCGGCACAGATCGAGAGCGACACGTACGTACGACAGTGACCACTGCAGGGAGCTGCTGCCAACGATATCGATCGGGTAGGCCGACGACACGTCCACGTACGGTAAGGGGCCTAGCTAGGGCACCAGACAGACGGCCAAGAAACCGAACCGATAATATATGGACGACGACACGCGAGCCGAATGACACAGACAAGTGAGAGAAGAAGCTGACGCGGCCGGCCGTTGGCTTTCCCCAACCTTGCCGCGCCGTCGTGCTACGAGGATGCCGGTGCCTTTTCCAGTACTGCGCGCGTACGTCGAAGTGACGTTGCGGCATCTTTGGGATCTCAAATCACTGCTGCATGCTTGATGGAATGATGACAAGTAAATTCGATCGTGTCTTTGTGTGCACGTACTAGCAATAAAATGGAATCGATGTCTTTGGAATCATTTCCCCATGTCTCCTAGTTTCTAGCTCGCCCATAAAATCTCTTGCGCGCAGCTCACCGCACTCGCTTTGCTTTTCGCAGGGAAGCTAGGCTCTTTTTGTCACTGCTATCACGATTCCCCGCTCCACACAGCACACTGCATCATCCAGCAAACAACTACTAGCTGCAGGCAACGGCCAGACATTTGACGGCCAAGAATATGTATGCAAACCGAACCGATAATATATGGACGACGACGAGCCGAATGACACAGACAAGTGAGAGAAGAAGCTGACGCGGCCGGCCGTCGGCTTCCGCCGTGCTACGATGATGCCGGTGCCTTTTCCAGTACTGCGCGCGTACGTCGAAGTGACGTTGCGGCATCTTTGGGATCTGAAGAAATCACACATGCCGCATGCTTGATGGAATGATGACACGTAGTAGTAATTCGGGTCTTTGTGTGTGCACTAGCAATACAATGGAATCATTTCCCCATGTCTAATTTCTAGCTCGCCCAGGAGTAACTAAAATCTCTTTTGCGCAGCTAGCTCACCGCAGCGGTCACCGCACTCGCGATAGGGGCGGCGCTTGCTTTGCTTTTCACAGGTCTCTTTTTTGTCACTGCTATCACGACCTGCGCGACGTATCGATCCTTTTCCACCGCTACGCCGATTCCCCGCTAGCTCCACACAGTACGTAGTGTCTTGTCAGCTTGGATCGAGTGGGTGACAGGCAGTGAACGGTCAGTTTTGAGTGCGTTCGTTTGCCTCGTGTTCGACTATAAATAGTCGCATCAAGATCCAGCCGTATGTAATCAGAACAAAATAACACCGCAAGAAGTCTCTCTCAACATCTGCTGCATGCATGCGGCCGGAATGTGCAGCGTTGCGTTGCTAATTTGCTTTAATTTGTTTGATCCTGCATGAGCGCGCTAATCCCAACAGCCCCTGCTAGATATATATATTACTATTAGTTTCTGATGATATTCAGGAGGATTAAAGCTAGGATTGTCAGGTGGTGTACGTAAGTGCTGTTGTACATGTGTCTGTATTGTACTAAAAGGCGTACGTACGTTGAATTAATGTTCATGTTTTGTGACTTAGTTATTAGGCTGCGTACACCTTTATTTTTAGGGTTCACAGGAAAAACGCCACTGGCTCGATCTGCTGCCCAACCTAAGGAGCGAGTAGTGTATGTACTATTTTCTTTGCCCCTAGCTAGATGCTGTAACATATCCTGTGAACTGCTCGCAAGCTGGCTGTACATTTCCGGAAACAGAGCGAGTGCGTCCTGCTGCATGCCACCACTACTAGCTAGTGGTAGACGCGCGCGCTTTGCTGTACGTGTTCGATCATCTCTCCTGGCTCCTGCTACCTTTTCCCAGCTGCTAAACGCAAGGCGCCGCCCAGCTGTCGAACGATCGATCCAGTTTAGGTGGTCCCCACTTCTTCCCTTCCACAATCAGCTACTCGCTCTACTCGATCCAACAAAAATCTTCTAACATCAGGCCTTTGTCAGCACATCTATCGATCGATTCTCGCGAGACAAACCTAGAGTTGATCTGCTTTTCTCGCTCTCATCTGCCAGTGGATGGCCGTTGTGCAGGAGCATGCATACGTGCGGGGAAATTAAGCCCTAGTGGGTACCACCTAAACAAACCTTTGTGTGTGACGTGTCAATTTTCGCGCCAAGCAAACGAAGCAAGCGGCGCAAAAGCCCTTGCGCCCTCGTCTCGCTATAAAAACCGCAGCCCAGCCTCCTCTGTTCCGCGCCGGCGAGACGAGAAAGCGCGACCGCCGCAGGTGAGCTCGATCGAGTACTCCACCCGGCGGTGCCGTGTGGCTGCCTCTTCTGTGCTCCCTCTCTATGCATGCTGCCGCTGATGTCTTGGTACGGTACATGATGCAGGACAGCGATCTGAGGGAAGAAGCAGGAGCTCCGCCGGCCGCCCCCGACTCCTTCCACCGCCATCCGGACGCCGACAACCCGCGCTGCCGTCCGACGCCTTCCGATCCTCCTTTGTCCGTGAACGCCGACGACCCGCGCCGCCGCACGTACGACTCCTTCCACCGCCGTCCGACAAGCCACGCCGACGACCCGCGCCGCCGCACGTACGACTCCTTCCACCGCCGTCCGACGACCCGCGCCGCCGCACGTACGACTCCTTCCACCGCCGTCCGACAACCCGCGCCGCCGTCCAGTCCTCCTCCCGTTCGTGAACGCCGACACGTCCGACGCCGTCCGATCCTCGTGCCGGTGAACGCCGCCCGTCCGACTCCTTCCACCTCGATCGACGCTCTCGTCGACGACTTCTCGGTGAGCTGCATGCGCTACCCATCTCGTCTCCCCTAATCTATTAGGCTAGCTTGTATATATGGTACCACCCGCGCGTAGTGCTTCCTGTACGTGTTGGATGGATGCCGCCGCTTGTCGCCATACGTACGATTTGGTCTCGCCGTCGCCAGGGTTTAATTGCGCCTTTCTCCTGACCTTGTTGAGGCCGTCGATTTCGTGTAGCTAGCGGAGGCATGTCCTCGCCGGGATTTTGCTTTTGGTTCGCCTAGCTAGAAGCGAGCGGTAGGGGTACTTTTTTGTTTCTGTGCTACGTTGCGTTGAGCGCAACGGAGATTCTAGCTAACCCGGCCGGCGGGCTCGTGTGCTCGCTCACCGGGATATCCGGCCGGTGACGAAAAGTGGGAGGCCTGTTCGCCGGGATCGATTGAGTTCGATCGGCGCCGCCATGGGCTTAATTAGCTTGTTTTTCCCTTTGATTCTGGGTCGCATATATAGCATCGGTACGTACGTAGGGGTAGGGCGTCCTTTTGCTTCTACTACTTTTGTTTGTGTCATTCCCGTTCTCTTTTGTGGATATATTGTGGTTGCCATCGAGCACTGCCGCTATATGATCGATTCTACCGATCCGGCGGCCTCGATCGCTGATCTCCCAGCGATGTCCTTTTGACACTGCCGGCGTAGATCGATCGGCCGGGGCGAAGCGCCGCTAGCTGACAACAATATTTTCTGCTTTGTTCACTGAAGCCATGTATTGTTTTTCCCGGCCTGTTTTCAGATGGCGTTGGAGAAGTTAGACGACGCTCTCGTGTGTGCTAGAGTGGCTTGTTTCGGCACATGCGTCTTGGCGATTATGATGTACTTCGCCAATAGCAATGTCATCTATGACAGCAACACTCGGTGCGCATCTCTTTTTTAAACCAGCTTGTGCTTTACTAGTACTTACTGATCGATTAATTGTAACTGAAATTTGCCGTGTTTTCAGATTCAGTGTGGCAGCACTGGGAGTCCAGTTCCTAGTTTCTATGGCCCACGTTATCTGTATGGTATTTGCGGATCTTCTGCCAAACAGCCTGAAATGGTCTCTGGTGACGATCGCCGTGGACGCGGTACGTACGCGCTGCGAACCCCTTCTCCTTCCTTTGTTTTTCACACAACAAAAACACCACATGTCGACACACACTTAATAAATTATAAACTATATATTAATTGCAGTTGGCGGCATTTTTGCTCATCTTCGCGGGCTCCGGAGGCATTGGACTCTTTATCTTCAAGAAGGCGCACATGAAAGCTTGCTCCACCAAATGTATTGTCTCTTTCGTTTATTCCCTCCTGGTGTCCTTGAGCGGCCTATTCGGCGGTTTAATCACGCTGCTTGCCTTAACACTTGAGGCCAAGATGAACCTGCTACGCCATGCGCAGGACTGAGCAGAAGTCAAAGAATCTCCTTTATTCCCCGCAAGTTTGATAGTGGTGGTGTACGTGTATATAGAATATATTGTGCATAGTATCTCCTATATGGATCTGAGATCAATAAAATCAACGATCAGTAGTACCAATTAAATATCTTCTCGGATAGATAATTTAGCCAAAGCTCCTGGTCTAAATTATGTTTCGCACGTGACGTATACATTTCAATGCCGAATTGCGACTTGGCCGATTGGCCGCCATGGAAAGCACCTCCATGAGAAAGCACCCCAACCTTCTCATCCGCCTCCTCCTCCCTCGCCGAACCAGCACAAACTCCTACACCTCGGCCGCCCACCTCGCCGAGCCCGCTGCCGCCACCTCCGCCCCTTCTCCCAACCCCTCCTCCATCCTCCACACCCTCACCCTGCTAGACACAGGCGACCTAGTCCCGACCCCGCGCCTCTACCACTCCCTCATCGCCGCCTGCGCGGAGTCCAAGAGCCTCGACGATGCCAGGGCCGTCCACGCGCACATCTCCGCGTTCCTCTGCAACTCCCTCATCCACCTCTACTGCAGGTGCGGCGCCGTCCCGGACGCGCGCGGGGTGTTCGACGGGATGCCGACCCGGGACGTGGTCTCATGCAAGGACCTCGCTCGTCGCCGGGTACGCGCAGAACAACATGCCGGAGCAGGCCCTCGGGCTCCTCCCCGCCATGCTCGGGGCCCGCGTCGCGCTCAACGGGTTCACCTTCGCCAGCCTCCTCAAGACGGCCGGCGCCTGCATGCTGCGCGGACAGCGACCTCGTGGGCGGGCAGCCGGGCTACAGCCGCCACGGTGGGTCAGTCAAAGGCTGCCTGGGCTGCGGCTGGCGTTGCGGAGCGAGGGAGCTCGCGGGCAGCGCGGCCCGGCGAGCGCCGTGGGAGCTGGGCGAGCGCATGAGCGGGTGAGCCGGGCTGGTGAGCGCGCGCGCGGGGCGGCACGCCATGGGAGCGGGGCGAGGCGCGAGCGCGCGGGCTGGTGGGGCGCCATGGGAGCTAGTTCTTGCATTCGTCGATGGTGCTCTTCGCGCGGCGGTCGAGCGAGCTCGCAGGCGGCAGGCGCGGGTGAGCTCCATGCCTCGAACAATCTCAGTGCGAAGGAGTTCGAGGAAGAAGGTAAGCATATCAACCGAGTGCTATCAAGTGGTCTGCAGGCTACCAAACACGATCTGACTTCCAGCCTGGCTGTTTGTAAGTCCTCAGACTTGAATTCGATGCAGCAGCAGAAAATGCGAAGGTAGCGACAGGACACTCTGATTTCGATGATTCTTCATTCGAGGTTCCGTGTCATCATTCTGCAATCTTGAGGAAGAAAAGAATGATAAATGTGCAGATCATTAGGTCCTTTCCAGCCTCTACTGCTTTAAGCATCAGTGAATCTAGCAGCCTGGGGTCATCGAATCCAGCTCTGTTTCACTGTTTGTTATGATGTCAAAAGCTAGGTTGTCTTGTATCAAAGTACCTCTTCTCGTAATTCACTGTATGGAGTCATATAAGGGCATCGGCTGTATGGTTTGGACCCTGTAGTTTCGACGATTGGACCAATCAATTATTTGCCTTGTATTTTTTTTATTTCTTTTGTCATATATACTTCCTTCGGTGACCAGGATAGATGTGGATACTTGTCTGATTATGATCGGTATTGGAAATATGCACGTTGCATGTGGATGCAGGACTTGCATCAGAGATTTGGTTATAGAAAGCATGCAGTCTCTCTCTGTATATCGCAACCTGAGAGATAGTAACAGGTTCCATTTATTTCTGGATGGTGAGTACAAAAAGAACAATTCAGGTGTGCCTAGTTTTGAATGCAACCTGAAGCCATTGCAGGTGGGAAAAGAAGGAAAGAAAAAGGAGTGGTAGGAACGAATGTGTTTCGTGCACTCGGAAACTTTGGTGAACGGTGGGAATGTACAGTACTAAGTCAACTCGTAGGCGTAGCCAACTTTTTATAATACTGATCTAGCCTCATTTCAATTATGATGTCAATGCGAGTGGCAAAAAGACTTGATTCTCAGTCACAAATTTGAATATTTATTTGTGTACTTTCGTACTAATATATTGTAATGACCAAGCTCTTTTTGTCCGTCACTAGAGTTCTGATTTTTCTGTACTTGTTCACAAATTTATTATTTTGTTCACTTTGCTAGTTAACATGCACTTACGTTTGCTCACAAATAGAATCTCGTGCAGCTATAATTAACACAGTACAATAAAATTTCTGTTGCAAGTCTGTACCCAGTCTGAGGTATCTTTTAGGTTCACTGAATCAACTGTTCAGTCCAGTCTAGATAATTTTTCGAGGGAATAATGCAACATATGTAACATGAGACCCACAAATGTTTTGTCAGGGAATAATGCAACGTAGTGCATTGTTCCGATGACATGGATTATGGTAGCATTAGAAGTAACTAAAGGAAAATGTCAGAATAGAGCTTTGTTCTTCCAGTATTCTACAAAATAACAATACGTGCTGTGGAAATAAGGCTTCAGATCATCTCATAATTTATCTTGTATACCATCGCAATCCAAAATTATTCACAAAATGTTCTTCGTAAGGGCACTTTTAAAGCTAGGTTGCTTCATGTGACTACATTTTGGTTTGGAACATTTCAGCCACCATATAGGGCCTGAATTGTCCCTAATCAGCTACAACGTCTAAAAGTACCTACAATTTTTTTTGCGAGTGAGTCTAAAAGTACCTACGTGTGTACAGCCATGAAGAGTTTAAGTGTTTAACAGATCAGTAAAATTTATTTCGTGAAGCTCAAGGGTGCGTCTTTGCTCTTCAGTTCTCTAAGTCTAAGAAGACGAGGAGATGCAGTCCTGAAGACCTTCAACAATACGGAGTATATGCGTTTCTGTCAACCAGTTTGAGTAGAACGTACTAAATTATTTATGTTGTCTTGCCCAATAAATTGAGTAGCCGGTACTAGGTTATAAAATATTTATGTTGTCGTATCGATGCATTATGTGCCTCCAAATAAATTCCGTGAAGTCCTGGGAACATATGTGCGATTTATTCAGGCGGATTCCGACCTTCTAAAGAAGTCAGTCACTACTGACGACTTGAGGAAATGCATCCAGGATCGATGCGTTATACAATTGTTCCTGAATATTGTAATTCTTGGGAGCTATATTTTCGTTTCTTGAATTTATTTTCTAGTGACATGGGCCTACAAGGCCGCAACAGATTAGATTTGCTTTGTTGAAGGGCTAGGCCGAAATTGTATAACAGTCCACAAGCCGAAATTGTAATGTAATGTTTGGACCGGCTCGAATTCTCAAAAAAGGCCACGATTGGGTAGGGGATGATGGATCTGCTCTGTTGAAGGGCCAGTATGGATGGGGCTTTGCAAGCCGAAAATGGATTGGATTAAGACTGGATTTCGGCCCTTAGTCGAAACTAAAAGGGCTGGATTAGGATTAAGACTGGATTTCGGCCCATTAGCAGGCCTAGCGCCCTTACAGGTTTTCCTATACAGCACTCGGGTGCCCTTGTGGAGCAAATTAACACTTTGACACGTGGCACTTTCTGATTGGATATATGGATGGTGGGTTAGATTTTGAAATTAAAACGTATTTTCTCTCAAACTGTTAACTCGATTTGAAATCCGCTTGAACCATGATGTTACTGAAAATTAATGCTACAAAATAATAGCTCTCATGAATATTTTTTAATTTTTTTAAAAAAATTCAACAATATAAATATTATGTTCAACATTTGTTTGACTTGTTCCAAAATTTTGCATCAATTTTTTCAACATTTTTAGTCAATTCAAATATAAAATCAACATTTTTATTCTTGTTTCAACATTTTTTATGAACTATTTCAACATTTTTTATCAATTGTTTCAATATTTTTGACATTGAATGTGTTATAAAATTGTTGATTTATGATTCATTTTTTTTAAATCCGAGTCAACATTTTCGGAAGCATGATTCAACTTTTTTCGAATCAGAGTCAACATTTTTAGTAACATTATTCAACTCTTTTCAAACCTTGTATTGAACTGAGTGGGCCGAATATTAAGCTTAATGAGCCGAGTGTGAGTTTGCTACCTAGCACTTGTAAGTTTCATAACTATTGGAGTTCGGAAACCCCAAAGGTATGAATGTTTTGGTGATTGGGTGACCATATTGATGTGACTAACATTTCCATGTAGGATATTCAAATGGTCATGTCAATGGAAGCGTCGTCTCACAAACTCTATCTTATTGACGACTTAGTGATTGGTTGCCTCAACATTTCGGATCGAGAACTTGATGGAGTCAAGGTTGAAGATGGATCAAGGCTAAGGACATGATAGATCCAAGCAAGTGTTGGCTTGGTGTAGATGTTAGCTTGAGTCCATAGGAAAAACCGGACTATCAAGAGGGATCGAATTGGTTCTCTTAGAGCACACTAGGTTAGAGATCATATGGATGCATAGTGAGTCTCTCGAGGGCTAGGGTGGCTGAAGAGAAGAAGAGGAACCAAGAATGGAGAAGTTGGAAGCAAGGATTAAGAGTGGATCAAGTTTTCAGCTTATGCAGAAGAGATCGGACAGTACGGTCCTAGGGACCGTATGTTACGGTCTTCATTGAAGATCCAGACAGAGAAGTGAAGTCTCGGGATGCTGAGAAAATGAAGACCGGACAATTGACCGGACGGTACGGTCAAGGGACCGTATGGTACGGTCATCAGAGGATTTCCAGACAGAGAAGCTGAAGTTTCTGGAAGAGAAGAAAAATGAAGACCGGCAATTGACCGGACGGTAGGTCCTAGGGACCAGACGGTACGGTCTTCATTGGAGAAGATCAGTCAGAGAAGAAGGAAATGGAGAAGCGCCTGGAAATAGAGACCGGACAGTACGGTCTAAAGGACACCGGACAGTACGGTCCTTTGTACGGTCTCTAGTTTTCCAGGGCACTTTTGGGCAACGACTAGTTTTGGGTTGCTATCCTATAAATAGTTGGTTGCTCGCCCTTGAGGGGTCTCTTGGCCATTGTTGGAGTGCAGGAAACTCAGAGGAAGCCAAGAGCAAGGAAGAGAAGCACTTGTGAAGGATTTGGAGTGATCCTAGTGCTTGAGAGAGTAGCAATTGCATCCACTTGATCTCTAGGCTAGTGTGAGCTTGAGAGAGTCACTTCGGTTTGTTACTCTTTGTCTATGGCAAGGCCTAGACTGGTTAGGCGTTGGTGTTGAGTTGTCTAAGGAGATTGTGGAAGCTAACACAAGTTTGTACACGGTCTTGGAGCTTCCCGTGCGAAAGAAGCATCACTAGTGGAGCGCCCTTTAGCACGCATCAAGTGCGGAGCCTTACCTCCGGAAGAGTACCCGGGAGAGATCCTGGCAGGACGTGCCCGCGACTTCACTCGGAGGGTGAAGTGTACTCTAGGAGGGATCGCCATCGAGCGGAGGGACGGGGTCGAGACTCCGGCGGGAGTGACCCAACGTGGAGTAGGGGAAGGCGCCATCCTTCCGAGACCACGGGAAAAATCATGAGCATTCCTATCTCTATCTCCTTTACTTACTAGCATTTACGCTTTCGCATTTACTTATGTGCTAGTAGAATTGCATGATAGGTTGTCTCTTTACTACTTAGTAGAATTGCTTGTTAGGGTGTTGCTTGTTGCTAGACTAGATTGTGTGCGCGCATCGCTAGCTTCTTGTTGTCACCATATCTAGTCTTGCTAGCTTCACGCCTTAAGTACGTTTGGAGAAATTATTGAGCCACCGATTTCACCCCCTCCTGGTGCCCTTGATCCTTTCACCACTAGGTCGCAAGGGCCGAAACTCAAATTGATGCTACAGATGGAGTTGCTTTGCCCTATGGGTTCAATTCCATCACTCCTTGGCCATCATCTCGCCCTCTAACCATGTCGATTTGAGCTCCGGAGCTCGTCCATGGTGGCTGGAACAGGGAGCAGCCTTAGAACAATTTGGCTGCATGTTCAGAACATTTTTTTTCAGTAGCTGGAACAATTGTATTGCATTTCGGGAACAACTAGAAAATACGAGCGGCATTGCCGCGCTTTTTTGTACTTTTGTATTAAATGACATTAGGTGACCGTATTTTTTTTCTTTCTTTTTATTCTTGACAAATCATATATTCAATGGAAGAAAGGCGCTTGTATACAACCGTGCCTATATACACTCCAGAATTCCTGACCAAGGTTACTGCATTTCCATCCATTAGGCATGTTGCACATTGTTCCTCAATGCTCTGCTCGCTGAATGTGCTCCCATGCCATGCAGCTTCAACCACTTATTAACAGGATCAAGGAGATTGGAGGGAACTATGGGAGGACCCCAACTCAGGTGCTCCTTCTACCTGTCAGCGTTCAGTTTTGTACAATGTTTCTCCTTGCACAAGTGCAGGCAGTGGCAAATGAACAACATCTTTCGACATAGCAGTTCAAACGAACAAGCAGTTGCTGCATCCAATACTCATGCCGAAGCAATAGCAGTTTTCACTGGCAGCATTTCACTCTGCACTAAATTCTGTTTCAGGTAGTTCTGAACTGGGCTGGTGTGCCAGGGCAACATGGTGCCGATCCCGGGCGCCAAGAACGCGGAGCAGGCCAGCGAGTTCGCCAGCGCGGACCAGGAGGTGGAGTAGCTGCGGTCCATGGCGCGCGAGGTGAAGCCGGTCATCGGGTTCCCGGTGGAGAAGCAAAATGCAAGAATCTTTGCTGCTGCTAACAGTGGCAGAAAGACTGAAAAAGAAGCAGTGAATTGGAGTATTGGCAGGCACAACGACTTAAGCGTTTCAGAGTACAAAGAAGCCATACTAAATTGATCAAGTGCTACGTGTATCCTAGAGTATCAAAGTAATGACCTAATAGATTGCTCGATAGATGTTTACAAGGCAGAATCGCACGAGTTCTCAATAGCTCACTATGAGGCAAGGGCTACTGCACCTTAAAGGCAGATGCATTCCCTAAGCTGCAAAATCACCTGATTCACCCAAAAGGAGAATGCGTATCTGTACAAAATAACTTATTCTATTAAAAAGGTGTGGTAGTTAGGATGTACAAATGGTGGAGAAACTATATTGACCACCATATTTAACCTTTCCAATGTTTACAAGTCTGTTCTCAAATACTTGTCAGTTGCCTAAATAGTTGATTGGACATATATAGTGATATGAATAGGTTAGTTTCTTTTAGATACTTATGAAATTATATCAATTGAACATAGTAATCTTACATCGTTTCTAAGTATTATTGCCTATATGTTTTTCCACGAAATTCAGTAACTAAAGCAAATGTATGAGTTTTGATCACTTATTAAGTCATATTGGTAATCACTTCAGCATTAATTTTTTCCTATCTAAACTATAAATAGTAAAAAATCATTCAATAGCTGAATCGTCAAGCTTTCTTTGAGTTGGGCAGCCTCTTATTGACAATGAACAGATGTCTCCTCTGCATGTTTTAATTCAGAACAGGGCCTTTTTGAACCACAATATTTTGTCTAAATGAATTTTGTCAGAGAAAACTATGCCGCTGCACTGTCAGTGGAATGGAACATAAATGCAAATAAGACGATGAGCAGAGTGTTTTTGTGCAGCAGTGAGCGACATTTTTTTTTTCTTGCTGAAATATACCACGATTCACGGACATGGAAAACATAGTTTCACTGTTCAAGATCATGCACAAATATGATTTTAATGGGATATAACAGCTTAAACAAACACAAAAAAGGGTCATTCTTGCTGAAATAGTTTCTAATCAGTAACCAATGACCAATAGACTGTTTATTCGTACTAAGGTTGCAATACTGTAAAAATGGCAACAGGGACACAAATCTAGTCTCTTGTTGGTATTATTTGGCACATATTAGCAGCAAACAAAAACTAATAAGGGTATGAGGCTGCAGTACCAGCTAACATGCAGCAGATTAGTAGAATAATTAAGGAAAGGAAATTCAGTTTTAAGTGAATACTTATTTAGCAATAAATATTTTATTCTTGTACAGTAAGAAGTATCCTCCAGGATCACATCATCTAGTAAATAGTAAGACAATTCTGCTATGATCATTTTTCGGGAAGAAAGATCGTTGTCGAACTGGTACTTGAGAAAGAAAAACAATGAGGCACCATATGTATAGATCATATCACCGTGTAGGCCTGTTTGATAAATAATCATTAATTGCGTAGCCACAGAAAAATTTAACCTTTGGCTATTCATTAGCTAGCGCACAATTGAGTTCAAGAATATCTTCTTCTCCTCCCGCTTAAACCCTCCTTTCTTGTCATCTCTTCTTCTGCCCTCAACTGCAGCAGAATCATGGTATTACCCGGCAGGTGGTGATCAACAGTTTGGTAATGCTGCTTCTGAATATGTGTGTTACACAAAGTGTACTATCATGAACAAGGAAGTGTCATCAGGATTGCCCTTAGAAACAGTTCCTGCTGATTATTGGACAATTTCGGGGAAGCGTTTTGTTCATTTCATCACTGCACAAAAGAACAAGTGAATATCACTATAATCTTATTTTTCTTCAAACTATGAAACATTTCAGATAATTCAAACGACATAATTAGCACCTATGGCTATCTCTTGGATTATAGGACATGGCATGTTCAGATTATAAATATAAAGTCATTGATTTACTACTTGTTTTCTGCTAGCTTGGTTTTTCCTTAAATTAGAACATAGAGCTAAAAAAATTTTAGCTCTTAATTTAATTTCAAGCTAGTATGAAATAAGCCATTTCATCAAGATGGTAATACTTCGAAGAAGGGAAACCTCAAATATGCATGCATCAGATTTTGATACATCAATTAACAAAATGGCACCTTTTCCTTAAGTTCTGGCACATAATTTAATCCAACGTTTCATTGTAAATATCTGACTAACAGTATGTGGTTTCAAAAGCTGAAGGATTTTTTTGTGTTTTTTTTTCTTTCATTCTGTTTGGTGATCTAGATTACTACAGAAAAAGGGCATTTGGTATTAGGAAGGAGTTAGTATCTAGCAAGAGGCGATCAACCTGCTCATACTGTACATTTTCAATTGCTGAAATTTCTATTTTATAACCGGTCTAAGTTTTGCTTGTCTGAGTATATTCAGAAACAATGTAAGACTAATATTCTGAAATGGAATGACAACACTAAGCACAGAAAGGTCGACAGTTCCCGTAGCCTTGAGGAAGCACTATATTAATCTCAGAAACTATCACACAATTTTATACCTAAAAAAATTTGGTTCTAGGAACAAAAACTCAAGTGGTAAGGCACCCATGCAGCTCCCGTGACATAGGCCCTGGCCATCAGGAGGTACAAGGCCTCTAAAAAACAGAACATATAAAAATGTAAGTCTTCGGCTATTATGGAGAAGCTACAATAGATAGAAGCATCAGGCAAGCCCTTCACATAGATTCTGTTCTGCCTCACTGGACAAAAACTTCGGCAAGTCAATTTCTCTCCTAAAAGTGACACATCTTTTCAAGCCAATAAGGTTGTTCAGATGGAGAAATTATGATTAGATAGCATGTGCTGAGCCGAATTTAACACGAAGAAAAATCACAAGCTATCAATGACAAGGATTAGACAGTGAAGCATTTGAACGAACACCTCGTATGCGTGATGCATAGCGATGACCTCGACGCAGGCGATCTCATGCGCGACGTCCTCCATGCGTGCTGGCGCGGCACGCCGGGCTGCTCAACTCCGTGAGTGCAGGCTGGAACGATGAGCCCGGCCAGTTGGGGTGCACCAAGAGCCGGAGAAAGGCGGCCGGGGCCGATCAATGGGGTGGGTGCGGCTGGGGGGAGGGCGGCTGGGCGCGCTCGACGGGCCGAGGCAGATGGCGTATGCTTAACGGCGTAGGAAGAATGACGCCAGGACGGGTGCGGCGTCGCCGAGGCTGAGTACGCCGGGTCGGAGACGGCGGCCGAGCAGCCGGAGTACGCCTTGGATAGCTGGCCATCGTGTACGGGAAAAGAGAAGGGCCTGCCGTGCAGGACGAAGTAGGAGGAGGGCTAGCAGAGGGGAACGGCCTGTGCAGGCGGAGCGCTGCAGTCTCTCTCTCTCTCTCTCTCTCTCTCTCTCTCTCTCTCTCTCTCTTTTGGTAGGCAGAGCGCTGCAGTTTGGGAAGACGGAAGAGTGGATGTGTCGATCCATGAGGAAGACGAAGAGGAGACGGGAGGACCTCATTGCAAGACCCTGTGATTTCACACTTTTAGAAGGATCCAGACGTAAGGGTCAGATGAAGGAATCCGACGGTCAATGTTTTCTGTTGGCAAGATCCAACGGTGGAAACACTATAAAATGACGTTGATTGGTTACTTTGCTTGGAAATGCACGCATTTTACTATATTAGAGATTTGTTTTCACAGACAGAACATTGGATTTCTTTGGCTGGAACATTTTATTTTTTCGGCTGGAACATATGGTTTTCACATAGATCAAAACTGGGTTGCACATTATATAGCGAAATATGCTTGTAGGGAGACGTCGACAGCGATTTGGTTGCGACAGGCTCCAGATTTTGCTGCACACCTCTTTGATCTAATATAAGTCTCGTCTTTCGTCGCAAAAAAAAAAGAGATTACATTCAGGTTCGAGGAAACCATGTAGCACCGAAGGAGCATATCAGCTTGCCACTCTTCCAACGATGAACTCATAACATGAGCTATTGTATTACAAGACGATTAATAAAAGCAAACATGAGCCACCCAGCCTCACCTTATCAAAACACAACGTCTGCACTATAGATCAAAACTGCGTTGCACATTATTCCCGACTCGCAAGCAACGCCGCCTCTCCAAGTCATTGCCGTTGCAACTTTTTCAACGATGGGTTTTGTGAAACCGCGTCGCTAAAAGTTTTAGTGACGGGTTTTGTAAAGCCGTGTTGCTAAAAGTTTCAGCTACGGTTTTGTGACTATGCGTCTCTAAAGGTTTTAGCGACGTGTTTCTGAAATTCCGGTCTCTACTGGTTTTTGGTTTTTCCTTTCCCCGTCCGTGCGTGCATAGGAAGGAGGGGAGAAGAGAGGAAGAGAAGCAAATAGTATATTCTAGGAAGGAGTACATATGGATACTGGTTCCCATATGAATTAGTGTGGGAAATAATGGCAATTAACTAGAGTAACCTAGGAGGAGATAGCTGTATGATTTAATTTGGAAGAAGCTACGGAATTTATATGCATTAGCATAAGATCAATGAGAATTAATTGGATGGAAAATGATTAGATAGCTTTTATTGTGGATGGATGAGTAAATATATAGGTGGAATTTTTCCTCAACGCTTTCAACCTTTCATAGTTTATTGTTATATTATATTATATATATATAAGATGTATAAGAAGAAGACGACTATAGTTTTTTTTTTTGCGGTGAAAGAGAACTATAGTTTACATAAGGACATATTTTGGAAAGATGTAAATAAAAGGCGGATTCTTTTCTTTTTTTTAAAAAAAAGGTTCAGTCAAAGACTGCTATCCCTGGTAGGAAAACGGCATGACGAACCATGATTCAATTGAAAATGATCCACTTGGAATCTTGGCAGGAAAGAAACCTACCAAACTAATTTGGAAGCTTGTAAAGAAATACTCCTACGGACCACTAGCATGATATTGTATTGACTATTGACAGCTAAAATACTTTTGTTTGGGAACTTGTCACAAAATTAGCTGGAAATTAATTACTACAATTCCTATGGTGAGATTGTATAGATGGGTGACAGCCTGTCTGTGATCAATTAATTATTTCTAACTTTAATTTCGTTTTCACCCCTATATATATAGGAGTATCACCCCATACATATGTAGACGAAGCACACGTTATTGCTGAATTCTTCCGCCCAAACACTACCACTCCCAAGAGCTTCTGTCTTTATACATGGAGAAATACACCAAGCATACGGTTGCAATAGCGCTGCTTTCTCTGCTTCTTCTTGGATGCTTTGCAAATCAAGCCCTTTGTAAGTGAAAACTGCTAAAATATTTTCTATGTTTTGTTCCAGTTTTGTCATGCTGTTTGCAATGTTCTGCGCCCGAGTATGAATCCATCGGTTTGTTTATACCTTCTTGTACCATCTATTTCGAGTTAATAATACGAGAAGTAAAAACATGCACATATAATAGTCTAGTGCCATATCTTTATCTAAAGTTATCTTTCATCCATGCATCCGACATAAATATGCCGGCGTCAATTATCCAATATTTTGGTTGCTTACTTTCGCATGTTTGACAAACAGGCCGAGGCACGGATGGTCGAGGCGACATCAAAGATTTCGGTAGGGACCCAGATTGCTGGTATAACCGTACAGGTTGCAGAGCAATCTTCAGATATCAGTGCTGGTGTTGTCAGACTGACGAGACATGTTATCGTAATCAGGCTCAATGCAAGCAACAGTCCGTATGCAAAAATTGAGAACTATTATGAAGGAAAACGATATATGTAACAGTGAGTAACGTGATGATGAGCAACGACTAATAAATAAAAGAAATAAAAGAAGATTGTTGGGCTATGTATTTCGAGCTTTTCTACATGGCGCAACCCAACTTTGATTGTCACTGTTCTTCAACTCATGTGCATTCTTGCCCTCGCAAAACGGGTAAAAAAACTCACTTCGATCACCCGCCACGCTTGGCTGTGGTAAACAGATGAACGCGGTCGATATTCCTTCGTTCTTGTCAATAATGGTATCTAGAAGCTCACCTCGAAGATCTCTTCTCTGCTTCTCAGGCAATTTTTCCCCATGTTGGGGGAGGCCCACTGTGTCCCCTCCGCCTGGTCCAAAGGCCTGGTCTGCCATGAAGCCTATCAAGGCCCAAAACAATGTATAGTGTAAGATAGGCTCACGTACATTGGCCTCTGGCCTACTAGGGTTAGGGAATCCCACCTTGTAATAAGAAATGACCATAGTGCCCTGGAGGAAGGGCAATATGGTACTTGTAATTCTAGGGTTGTAGAGGTGTATCAGCTTATAAATACCCCCCTACCACCCTCAGGACAGGACATTGAATACAAGCTCTTAATTACATACTTATCTTGGCTCTTGTTTGGTCCCTTCCTAGTCTTTCCCAAGGGTCCCTCACTTGTGGTAGACTCTTGGAGGCCCCCCTTCTACTATTGTGAGCTTGTAACCACAACAGTTGGCGCCGTCCGTGGGGATCGAACAAGAAGCCACGACGAGATGACGAAAAGGACTGAAAAATCAAAAACCGACCTTCCGGCAAGGGGCTCCCGGAAGACCCGGTCCGCAGCTTCGGACGCGGCGTCGACCCCCTGACGACAATCCGCACCTTCCCCAGCGGCTCGACGCTTCCGACGACCGCTCCTTCGGTATCGACCTCGGTGGTACCACCTTCGGAGACCAACTACAACGCAACCAACGTCGACCTTTCAGCAGTCGAGGAAGTGGCCGAAGGTGCCGAAGGCTCCTCCGAAGACGAAGAAGAGAACATCGACACGGGCGAAGTCGAGCGCCGCGACGAAACGATGGAGCCACCCCGAAGGAACGCCGAAGCCGAAGCGCGGAACCAGAGGGGGCTCGCCGAAGCAGTGGCCGAGGAGCAGCGCCTGGCGGAGCTCCAGGAGGCATACAACCGCGAAGCTCGCGAAGCCGACGAAAGGCTGTTGAGGCAGCGCGCCCTCGAGAACCTTGATCGAGACGAAGCCACGTATCGCCTTCGAGCCGAAGCCGCACGTCGACAGCAAGTTCACCTCCAAGCGCAGCTGAACACCCTGCGACGCACCGGCCGCCGGGAGGCTGAGACGCCGGAACATCGCCAAGAGCGCGACAAGAGGCACACCCACTCCAGCGGAAGCAAGCGTCACGCAAGCTCCTCCGACACAAACCAACCGCTCTCCGCGCGCCTACAATCGGTGGCATGGCCCCGGAAGTTCATCTCGGCGAAGTTGCCGACCTTCGACGGCACCTCCGACCCCCGCGAGTTCTTCATAAGCTACGAAACCGCCATCGAGTCAGCAGGGGCGATGACGACATCAAGGCTAAGGCCTTCGTTCTCGCTTCGAGCGGGATCGTCAAGACATGGTACACCAAGCTACCGGCGAACAGCATCTATTCATGGGAGTAGCTTTCAAGGCAATTACGCCGCGAAGGTCACGGCGGCAGACCTTCAGGCGTGCAAGCAGAAAGATGGCGAATCACTGCAAGATTACACCCGGCGCTTCATCCATCTGAAGTGCCAGGTGGAAGGAGTACCAGATTCAATCATCATCGAAGCAGTGACCAAGGGCATGAGCCTGTGCCCGGCACGGTCCGAGATCCGGAGGACCGAGCCGAAGACCTGCACTCACCTGTTGCAAATCCTGGAAGCACATGCACGTGCCGACGAAGACTTCCGGCGCGAGAAGGAGGCGCGAGCAAGCCAAAAGAAGAATGACCGGGGGAAACGTCACAGCGACCGAAGCGACGACCCCCCAGATGACCGCCGAGGCCACCGCTCCCAGCGCCGAGAGGTCCACAACATCAACAACTCCCGAAGCCGGAGCCCGCAGAGGACGGACAACCATTCCGGCAGCTCGCGAAACAACTCGCGGCACTCCGACAACGGTCGCCGATACAACAACCGAAGCTCTCGCGACCCTTACTGCGAGGTTCACGGCGTCAATCAGGGCCACACGTCGAAGCAGTGCCCCCAAATCGTCGCCTTGCGTGAAGCAAGGGAGCGCCGCGACGCCGACGCCGCGCGAGGAGTCAACATCATACATGGGGCTTCCGGAGCGGGCGAGGCCTTGCCCCCGCCTCCGGAACACTGTCCAACTGGCCACAACGTCATCCTGGCCATCACCGGGGGCTCCAGCCAGCCCTACGCCTCGAAGAGGCAGCGTCGCGACTACGTGCGAAGGGTCAACCACGTGGCCGCCCACCCGCCATTGGCCCAATGCCGCTGGTCGCACGTGCCGATCACCTTCACTCAGGCCGACCTTCGCCCGATGGAGTACCCGCACAAGGACGCCTTCATGATCAACGCCAACATGCGCGGGACGGAGGTCCGTCGCGTGCTTATCGATGGCAGCAGCTCTGCTGATGTCATCTTTATCGACGCCTTCAACCAACTGGGCATCCCCCGATCTGAGCTACGGGCCTCTGACAGCCCCCTCGTCGGCTTCGGGGGAGAGCCAATCCACGCCCTCGGGAGCGTGAAGATCGCAGTCTCCTTCTCCGGGCCCGCGGGACACCGCACCGAGTCGATCTCCTTCGACGTCGTCGACATGCCCTACGCCTACAACGCCATCTTCGGCAGGGGGCTCATCAATGCCTTCAACGCAGTCACCCACCACGGCTACCTCTACATGAAGATGCCGGCTCCGAATGGTGTCATCACTGTTTACGGTGATCAACTCGCCGCCCGCCACATCAAACACAGCCAAACGCCTGGCCAGAAGCAAGTGCACCCGCTCCGACACGAGCCGAAGCCTGAGACGGTCGAAGCAGCTACACCGACACCTCCGGCAGGAACTCCGAAGGCACGCGTCGACGGTCAAGTCAAGAGCGTGGTCTTGACCCCCGATCGCCCCGACCAAGCCGTCCTCATCGGCGAGGGGCTTCCGCCGGAGCTAGAAGCAAGCATCATCGACCTCCTCCGGAACAACAAGGACGTCTTCGCGTGGTCAACCAGCGAGCTCTCCGGAGTGGACCGCTCCATCATCGAACACAAACTCGACATCGACCCGAAGGTGACCCCCATCAAGCAAAGAAAGAGGGAGTGGTCGGAGGAAAAGAAGGTGGCGCTTCGGGCGGAGATCCAGAAACTCAAGGATGCGCAAGTCATCTGGGAGGTGAACAAGTCCACCTGGCTCGCGAACCCGGTCCTCGTCAAGAAACATACCGGCCAGTGGCGGATGTGTATCGACTACACCACCCTCAACAAGGCATGCCCGAAGGACGACTTCCCCTTAGCTCGCATAGACGAGCTGGTCAACTCCACGGCCGGGTGCGAGCTTATGAGCTTCCTCGACGCCTACTCCGGGTACCACCAAATATGGATGGCCCCCGAAGACGAAGAGAACACGGCGTTCAAGACAGACGATGGGACCTACTGCTACGTCCGCATGCCCTTCGGCCCCAAGAATGCCGGAGCAACCTTCTCCAGGGCAATACAGAAGACCCTCGGGGACCAGCTCAACCGAAACGCCGCCGTCTACATCGATGACGTCGTCATCAAAAGCACCTCCGACGCCGGCCACCTCGGCGACTTGGCCGAAACCTTCGCGAACCTGCGCAAGGTGGGGTTCAAACTGAACCCGGCGAAATGCACCTTTGGCGTGCGTTCCGGCAAACTCCTCGGCTTCCTCGTCTCCAAGTGAGGCATCGACCCAAACCCGGAGAAGATCAAGGCCATCACCGACATGGAGCCGCCCAAGACCACCAAGGAGCTACAACGCTTCACCGGCAGACTCGCCGCTCTCGGGAGGTTCATTTCCCGCGCGGCAGAAAAGTGCCTTCCCTTCTACCAGTGCCTTCGGGGCTCCGGCCCGATGCGCTGGGGGGACGAGCAAGATAAAGCTTTCGAGGAGATCAAGGCCTACCTGGTCAAGGCGACCACGCTTCGCCCTCCGCCTCCGAAGGCGCCACTCCTACTGTACGTGTCGGCCGCTCCGGCAGCAATCAGCGCGGTCCTCGTGCATGAAGTCCTCGTCGGCGACAGGTTGGTGCAGCAGCCCATATACTACGTGTCGGAAGCCCTCTCTGGAGCCCGCCTCAACTACAATGTCGTCACCAAGCTGGCCCTCGCTGTGCTGATGGCATCACGGAAGCTGCGCCGATACTTCGAAGGCCACGAGATCACGGTGCCCACCTCGTTCCCACTGAAGGACGTCCTCGGCAACAGGAACGCGTCGGACAGCATGGCCAAATGGGCCATCGAGCTCGCAGCCTTCGACATCAAGTTTGTGGCCCGCAAAGCCATCAAGTCCGGCATCATCGCCGACTTCATCGCCGAGTGGACCCCCGCTCCGATTCCGGAGAAGCTGCCCCAGGAGCCAGTCTGGACGGTGCATGTCGATGGGGCTTGGGGCTCCTCCGGAGCAGGTTGTGCTGCCGTCATCACTTCGCCGAGCAACCAGAAGCTCCGGTACTCGGCTTCGCTCGCATTTCCAACAACAAACAACGCAGCAGAGTACGAGGGCGTTCTCCTCGGGCTCCGCCAGCTTCGAGCCCTCGGAGCCCAGAGGGTCACCGTCTACACCGACTCCCAGCTCATCGCCGAACAAGTCTCGAAGGAGTACATGGCCCGAGATCCAGAGATGGCAAGCTACCTCAAGGTCGTCCGGAGCATGGAGAAGCACTTCTCCGGCTTCGACGTGAGGAGTATCTCGAGGGTACACAATCAGGAGGCCTATGCCCTGGCGAAGGCAGCAGCAAGTCAGCTCCCGAGACCTCCCGACGCCTTCCACGAGGTGCTACCAGAAGCATCCTTCGCTCCGAAGAAGCCGGGGTCGGTCATGATCCTGGCGGTGAAGACTGGCGCGCTCCGATTCGAGCACAGCTCGAAGGGCACTATTGTGCCGATGATCCGGTCGAAGAGAAGAGGGTCAAGCTGCGCACCCGAAGCTACGTCATCTTCAACAACATCCTGTACAAGAAAGGTGTTTCGGAGCCACTCCTGCGCTGCCTTTCATTCGCCGAAGGCAAAGCGCTCCTCCGCGACATCCACGAGGGGCTGTGCTCGTCGCACCTCGCACCCCGGGCCCTCGTCGCCAAGACATTCCGGCAAGGCTTCTACTGGCCTACTGCAGCCCGCGACGCCGAAGAGCTCGTCCGCACCTGTCCCAGCTGCCAGTGGATGGGAAGACAATCTCATCGCCCAGCCACCCCGCTCCAGCCAATCCCTCCGGTCTGGCCTCTCGCCCGATGGGGCATCGACATCGTGCAACCTCAAGGCCGAATCCCTTCCCACCGCTCCCGGCAACCTCAAATGGGTGGTGGTGGGCTACAAGTACTTCTCCAAATGGATCAAAGCCGTGCCCCTCGCCAACATCACGGCGCGGTCCATCCGCAAGTTCTTCTGGAAGAACATCGTCTGCTGCTTCGGGGTGCCGATGCACATCACCGTCGATAATGGCTCCCAATTCGAGTCCCACCTCTTCAAAGAATACTGCCTCTTCATCGGCGTTCGGGAGTGCTTCGTCTCCGTCAGTCATCCGCGAGCCAACGGAGCGGTGGAGAAAGCCAATGGCACCGTCTTCGACGGCATCAAAAAATGCCTCCTCGGCCTACCGAAGGGGAAGTGGGCCGAACAACTGGCCAATGTGCTATGGTCGCTGCTCACGACTAAGTCAAGGCCGACGGGCTTCTCGCCGTTCCGCCTCCTCTTCGGAGCCGAAGCAGTCACCCCGGAGGAAGTGCAAAATGGCTCACTTCGTACTACTTCGCCGCCTGCCAACGACGAGGACGTGTCCAAGGACCTCTTCGAAGAGATAAGACTCCAAGCAGTCGCCAACTTGAAGCGATACATGGCTTCGGTGGAGAACTCGTACAACCAAAGGGTCAACCCCCGACACTTCATTCCGGGCGACCTCGTCCTCAAGCAAAACATTCATCCGACATCTGTCGGCAAGCTTAACAGCAAGTGGGAAGGGCCCTTCATCATCTACAACTCAATTCGCCCAGGGGCATTTCATCTGATGGAGCTCGACGGAACACCGGTTCCGAGGACATGGAACGCCGATGCCCTTCGCCGATACTATGTCTAAGGACTTAGCATCCGCCGTCCTCGAAGTCGCGTAGCCTGCGCGCTACAAGCTACTTGTATCTTGTTTCGGTGTGTTCTTCTTCCTTTCGGCAGTAGGGCGACGATGATCCCCTTAGCTGCATTCCCCAAGGGGCCATGTAACCGGTACCGATGCATGAAATGAGAAATCCTCTTTCGGTGCCCATTTACAAGTAAATCCAGCCGGGAGCCGGAGGCGAACGCCGGAACAGGCTGAAGCTAGGCACACATAAGTCCTAGATTCCGAACCCTAAGGGGAAATCGATGCCGACGCAATAAACCGGAACTCCATCGGTAATAGTCGAGGGCGGGGCATTCGTTAAAGACCCTGCAAAACGTGCACAAAAATAAACCAAGTCAATGGGGGGACGCCTCCGACTTAACAGACTTCGTTCCACTCCCGATGAGTAAAGGGGGGGACGACGCTCGAAACGAGCTTACTTCCTCGCCGAAAGTAGAGCGACGGAGTACTTTCGAGGCTATCCTCGACTCCAACAAGACTTCGTTCCACTCCCGACGAGCAAAGGGGGGGACGACGCTCGAAACGAGCTTATTTCTCGCCGAAAGTAGAGCGACGGAGTACCTTCGAGGCTATCCTCGACTTCAACAAGACTTCGCGCCACTCCCGACGAGTAAAGGGGGGGACGACGCTCGAAACGAGCTTACTTCGCCGAAAGTAGAGCGACGGAGTAGCTTCGAGGCTATCCTCGACTTCAACAAGACTTCGCGCCACTCCCGACGAGCAAAGGGGGGGACGACGCTCGAAACGAGTTTACTTCCTCGCCGAAAGTAGAGCGAAGGAGTAGCTTCGAGGCTATCCTCGACTTCAACAAGACTTCGTTCCACTCCCGACGAGTAAAGGGGGGACGACGCTCGAAACGAGCTTACTTCCTCGCCGAGAGTAGAGCGACGGAGTACCTTCGAGGCTATCCTCGACTTCAACAAGACTTCGCGCCACTGCCGACGAGCAAAGGGGGGGACGACGCTCGAAACGAGCTTACTTCCTCGCCGAAAGTAGAGCGACGGAGTACCTTCGAGGCTATCCTCGACGTCAACAAGATCGTACCACTACGATAAGGAAGCAGGGGACGAAAGAGCCTTCAATTAAATATATGCCGAGCTGAACAGCTCGACGTTGGTTACATTACCGATCAACCGGCACGTCAACACAGGGCCCGAAGGCCCATCCTACAGCTCATTACCGGAGCGCATCCCTAACGATGCCTCGGCCTCAGCAATTTCCTCCCGGGCTCGCGCCAGAGTGCGCCGGAGCGAGGCGAAGTCCGCCGGAGTCGACGCAGAGGCAACATCAGCCTGCAACTGCTCCAAGTCCACCTCGACGGTGACGTCTTCGTCATCGCTCGACACGTCAACCACCTCTGCCTTCGGAGCAACAAGAAGAGGAGGGTTTAGTGCTAAGTCCACACAACGTGCTTCGCGACGAACCCGTCTCTGAAGCAGTGCTTCGGAAGGGACTCTCGGTACCTGCGACATCAACCACGAATTACGGAGGCGCAAATCCCGAAAGAAGTCCCCGAAGGAACCCTCCTGGTTGCGTCGAAGCCAACGACGCCATTGCGTGCCCTTCACATAATAGGGTCGACCCTCCGAAACGAACGGACTCCCGGCCGGAATCAGGATGCTCTCCGGAATAACGTCGAGGCATACTAAGGCATGGCTGCCTTCGGCGGTGCTCGAAACCTATAAACCGTAGCGGAAGCATATCAACATCACAAAGGAGAGTTCATTGAACACAGCCCGAAGGGCACCTATTACAAACTAAGTACACCAAAAAGCATGGCACGAAGCCTGCGAGAAACTCACACCTGAGGGGGAGGCTGGGCCGAAGAGTCAACCTCCGTGACATTGCCCTGGGCCACCACCGAGCCTCCACCCCCGCTACATACTAAGGTGCTGGTGCTCCCGGCTCCGGCAGGGATCTCGCCCGACGGAGGTGTCACCACGGAGGAAGCGGCAGCTGGAGGCGGAACGGGAACGGAGGCGCTGCTTCCGGGCTTCGAATTCCGCGACGGTGCAGCAGCGAGAGCAGACTGGCGAGCCAGCTTCTCCCCCACCACCAACCAGAAGTGTTGGCCGAGCTGGTTCCCGAAGCTCCGCACCTTCGAGGCCAGCTCCCGAAACCGGCCCCCATCCCCAGCCGCCATCTCCGCCAGCTGCGTCGAAGTGGAAGCAGCAGCAGGAAGGTGAGTGCAGCCCACCTGTGCGAGGGACCCGAAGGCCGCAGTCCAGGCGGTCTCGGCACAGAAAGTGCCGAAAGACTTCATGGCCCGCGAGGCCAACTTCACGGAACGCACAAGACGCCCGATGCTCCCACCAAGGTCATCGGCGGCATGCCTCATCGGCTGCACCTCGACGCCCAGCCCTTCCAGCAGACTAATGAAGTCCCCAAGCCCCTGCCACGCGGCAGCAGCATCTTCGTCTCTTTGCGCCTTCGCCGCGTTCAACAGCGCCTGAGTCTCCGACAGCTCCTTCTCGGTGGCCTCCTTCGCGCGGGTCAAAGCCTCTAAGGAGATCTTGAGAGCCTCCAGCTCTTGCCATGCCTTCTTGGAGACCGCCTTCGCTGACGTCAAGGCATCGGAAGCTGTCTTGTTCTCCGCCAAGGCCTTCTCCAGCTCCGAGGCAAGAGCGTCACGACCCTTCTCTGCGGCCTCCCGAGCCTTCTGAGCGACTTCAGCGGCCCCCTCCGCAACTTCGACACGCGCCCGGAGCCGTGGGAGGTCGAACCCTTCGAGCGACGACTGCAGGTGTCGAGCAAGCACCGCCGCCTATCGGAGAAGCGAAGCAAGTCAGCCACAGTAATTAAAACAAAGCGAAACACATGTACCAACCTTGATCGTCAGTCCGGAGAGAGCCGTTGCAGCGTCCTCTGGAGCAACCTCCTCCATGGCCTCCTCCAGCTCACCGAGCCCGTTGAAGTCATAGACCCCACGAAGGACTTCGGCGGCCTCCGGACGATCCACGAAGTCGCTCCAATCGAGACGGGCCTCCGACTCCCTCGCGGCCCCGGCCTCCTCGATAGGCGATTTCCCGAAGTAGCCCTTCCCCCGGCCATGACTGGGCCCCGGGTCGGCCATCCCCTTCTCCCCTCCGGAAGGCTCTTCCTCGGAGACTTCCTTCTCGACGCGAGCGCCTTCAGCTAGAGCAACAGAGTTAGTGGGACTTCCACAACCGGCAAAGCAAGAGTGACGAGAAGAGAAAACGATACCGGGAGACCGAAGGTCCGGCTCCATCGTTCCCTCGACGTCCGCAGCGAAGGAAGGCATCCCAAAAAACCCGACGTCCTCGTCATCGGACTCGAGGTTCACCACCTTCTTGGCAACGCGCGGAGCTGTCGCAGCGGCAATTGCTACTCGGGCGGCGTCGTCGGTCAACTCCTCCAAGTCGGTGCCGTACCCCAAGTCCCCTGCGACAATCGAGGCCCCGGCTCCGGAGGTGGACCTCTCGACACGCGTTTCGACGGGCCGAGACCTCTTCGGCGCCGGCTTGCTGGTACCCTCGGCAGTGCGTTTCGAGCCAGCCGGGACACTGCTCTCCGGAGCCAAGGGAGCTTCGCTCTCGGCCTCCTCATCTTCCCCCTCGCCGCTGGCAGCGACGACAACCTCTCGCTCCGGCAGCTCGAGCTCCGGATACTTGATGGAGAGCACCCGATTGATGCGGGGACCCCCAACAAGCTTCGCACGGCGCGAAGCCTCGTCCGGAAGGAAGGGCCCGAGAATCTTAGCGGCACCGTCCTCCACATCCTTCAGCGTCTGTTGGCGGTCGTTAAACCGTGTTTTGACCGCCACCCTACCGGTAAATAAAAGCATAACACCAAGATTTTGTGCATAGTAGATAGGAATAATGCTACTCCACAAGTTTTGGTGAATATTTGGATGCAGGAGAAAATCCATTGCAAATGGGAGCAAAAGCCTACCGGCCGGTCCCATCATAGGCCGGCCGGCTTATGTTGGATCTCAACATGGTCCAGCAGCCTCAGGCATCTCCCAATGGGCTCAAACATCAAGGATCAAATGGCCAACAAATATTTCCCAGCCCGGAGTATCGACCACTGCGCAAGGCCCAACAAACAAGCCCATCAACCACTCAAAAAGGCGTCAAATCACCGAGCTGGACCGAGGATCTTAATGGGCACATCATGAGAGGCCAGCCCACAAAAATTCGACGCATTCCGAGAGAAAAGCCCACCGGCCGGCCTAGGCCTAGGCCGGCCGGCCTACTCTTTTCTCCGAATCGGCCCGTCTTTTTCCAGACGGTTCCAGAGGCGGTGGGGAGCTAACTTGGTGCACCGACCAAGTAAGAAGACGTCGGCAAGTGAGGAATATCCACAAGATTCTCCTTAGATGAAGGGACCTTCTCCACTCTCCCAAGGAAGCCTCACTCTATAAATAGAGGACCTCCCCCTCACTTCCAACCTGCACCTCACACTTGAGAAGAGAAGACCCCAAGTAGGGTCACGCTCTTTCTCATGGAAGATCACTCCACTTGTGTAGTTTAGAATAGGATTAGTATTTTAGTCATGGGAGTTAGAGTAGAAGTGAGAGCTTCGCTCGGAGCTCCGGAGTTCTCTTCGGAGTTTGGGTAAAGTTCTCGTGTATCTTTTCTTTCATACTTTCTTTAATATAATTATTTTCTTATTTATTTATTTTCTTATTTATTTAATTTAGTTTTCTTTTTAGTTTACATTTATTTATTTAAGTAATTATTATAGAGAAATTCCTGTGTTGGTTCCACGTCCATGCAATGATAGATAAGGATAGATTACCCGCTGGTCTATACGCAAGTAATTTATTCGGATTTACTATATGGGTGGTTTGCCTCAAAAGCTTAGGGTAAATTATTTAGGATGATTGCTTGTATGGTTCAAGGAATTATTCTAGACGTGAGTTTGCACCCAACCCCACGGAGGATGGTAGCCGCGAGTGTATGTGACAGCTACACCGGTCTCTGTAATCCACCACGTCCGGGTTGGACCTAGCAGGGTCTTAATTATAGCGGATGGTTCCCTGGGTTGCTCCAGCAGACCTAGCACATCCGCGCCCCGATATACAGGAACGTATCTGTAATGAAAGCTTAAGTAAATAATTGTAGACCATCAGGAAATCATAAATGCTAACCCCTAGGATAATTGATACCTTCTGCTCGTTGTTCTCCCAAACTAAATGCTAACTCCTTGTTAATTATATCGATGGATGTTCTCCTGAGTGCCACACACATATCATATATGTATCCCTGCTTTGGTCTAGTTTGCAAATTATAAATAATAGATAATTCTTTGTTAATTCATGATATTCTTAGCCCTGCTTCCCTGTGGAAAAATATAAATACGATAATCTTGGAATACTCCCGGGTGAAATGCTACAATGGTGTTCCGTGCGCTTGCGGAAATTGAATTAAATCTTTTTGCGTAAGAAACGCCAACAGCGTCATAGCTGCACAAACCACAAAGGGTCAAACTACGACAATCAACCGAAGGGAAGGGTTCACCGGAACAAACGTACCCGCGAAATCCTCGGGCTTCAAATGGACCTCCGGGTCTCCGCCCGGAACTTCGACAACGAACTTCTGCTCCCAATTACGGAGCAGAGGCCACACTCCTGCCGCGACAAACTCCTCACAGAGGTCGCGCATCGAGAGCTTCCGCGCCACCGTCGCCAGCAACTGCACCAGGGACTCACCGGTCCCGTCCAACTGAACCATCGGGTACTGATGGAACAGCACCTCCGACATCGTTGACCGAAGGGGGCAGTCGTCCTCCACGCGGTAGTAGAACCACCCGGTCGTCTAGCGCCCCCAGTGCAACTTGTACGCCTTCGCCGGAACGACGGCCTCGGGGCGGGGAATGAAGGAGATGACTCCCATGGAGCCGACGACGTCCTTCCTGTCCAGCTTGAAGATTTTCTTCACGGCGTGCGCATAATGCGTCGCCGCGAAGGCACCAGCGTGCGGCCGAGACCCCTCGAGCCAAAACGCCCACTCGAAGACGCTCAGCCGCACGAGGGCATTGACGGTGAGCTGTTGGATCTCGAGGCCGAAAAGCTCCAGCACCTCCGCCACGAAGGGAGAGCACGGCATCCGGAACCCAGCCTCGAAGAACCGCCGGTACAAAACGATGTGTCTCCCCCCTCCTCGGCCCTTCGGCCTGGCTCCGATCCAGGAGCCCTCCAGCGGCCATCTCGTCCAGCGCCTTCGCATCGACCGTGCTCCGGTCAAGGAATGGCGACGCAGGGTACCGGTCGTCAATGCGGACGCGCTGCGAAACGCTAGTCTTCCCCTTCCGAGCCATCTCCGAAGCCAGGACGACTACTTCGAAACAACGAGCTAAAGCAACGAAGCGAGCGCAAACAGCGACAAGACCGAAGCAAGCTAACCAAGCGGCTGCGGCGCGGGTGAAAGTGAGAGATCGCTGGCGGGGTGAAAACCCTAGACGCCCAGGCGGTAAATATATAGCCCCGGTGAATCGGCCCTGACCGTCCGATGAGGTATCAACGGCCGCCGATCACGCCACGCGTCCACACGCGTCCCGTCAAACGAAACGGCGTCTCATCGCGCCCCAGTAAACGAGACAGCATCGCCCCGCAATTTGCGCCGCGCATTCAAGACACCTTCAACACGTGGCCGACCCTGCAGCACCGCGCACTTTCGGCGACCGTGCCCCTTCGGCGAAATTGGCGCGATAGCCGGCAGCTACCTTCGGGACGTCAACTACATCCCCGGCGACCACACCTTCGGCGAACACGGTGCCGTAGCTGGTTGTTACCTCCGGGACATCGATGACCCTTCGGCGACCACGCCCCGTCGGCGACCACGATGCCGTAGCTGCCAGCTACCTCCGTGACGTCGAGCCAACCCTCGGTGATCACCGCACTTCCGGACGTCAACCTTCGGCGGCTGCCGCACCTTCGGTAGCGCCCCTTCGGAGTCGCGACCTTCGGAAACATCAAGGCATCCCTTCCGCAGCCGAAGCAGACCAGACGTTCGGAGCGCCGAAAGAGGGGACGACGGGCGGACCTCCGGAGGGACACAGTTTCGGCCCTACCGAAGTTGGATCTCGACTGTGTGGGGCTAGCTGTTGGGGGAGGCCCACTGTGTCCCCTCCCCCTGGCCCAAAGGCCTGGCCTGCCATGAAGCCCATCAAGGCCCAAAACAATGTATAGTGTAGGATAGGCCCGCGTACATTGGCCTCTGGCCCACTAGGGTTAGGGAATCCCACTTTGTAATAAGGAAATGACCATAGTGCCCTGGAGGAAGGGCAATATGGTACTTGTAATTCTAGGGTTGGAGGGGCGTATCAGCTTATAAATACCCCTACCACCCTCAGGACAGGACATTGAATACAAGCTCTTAATTACATACTTCTCTTGGCTCTTGTTTGGTCCCTTCCTAGTCTTTCCCAGGGGTCCCTCACTTGTGGTAGACTCTTGGAGGACCCCCTTCTACTATTGTGGGCTTGTAACCACAACACCCCAATCACACAAGACGAGCCTATTGGTACCGTCAGAACCAAGCCCACAAGCACTGTAGCTGTAGTGGCACTGTCCTCCGAGAAAAAGAAGGTGCCGTCAATATGGCACAGTTGAATAATTTTACCTTTGACATTCGTATAATTCTTTTTAAATAAATATTTCGTTTTACATGTACGATAAATAGAAAATCGTGGACAATAATTATGGAAAATAGCTGGTACATAAGTTCTCCAAGGGCCGAAAGTTGCTCATCTGTCTTGGCTGCTGTTAACAATGTTTTGAAGGCCTACATACCGGAAGCATATAACTTGTCAGAAATAGAATTATAAGGGAAGGATCTTGTCAGAAATGTTCTACCTTTAAGCAGATACAATTCCAAAAAGAAAAAAAAAACATTCTATGATCAGGTTTACCTTCACTATTTTGACTTAACAAACTATTTTATATGAAGGGAGAGGAGAAATATATAGGCAAAACTTTCAAGAAGTCAAACCTCAACTCGGAAATTCTCATATATGGGATGTCTGGTAGGAGCCTTCACACTGTAAGACCGTTTTGGGTCGATTACTGTTACAGCAAACCATTGCAAGGAGTTTGTTAGCTTCTCCACAAGCAGATGTCCATCACACCACATTGAGCACCAACGACACGGTTCTCAACCTGCATGGTTGTTCAACAATAACTGACTGACAATCACAGCGTATGATGAACTGATGAACCGTTTAACAGAGAACTGTACCTTCTGACAGAGTATAGCAAGATCTCTTAGAGCAATATTTAAACCTACAAGCAAGAACAGAATATGAGTTGGTGCCGTTTATGATTCAACGTACCCAGATTAAGTTGAACATGACGAGGCCAAACATCTCCTGAAGAGATCTAAAACTCAAATCAAAGTTATTTAACTTATACGAGACATTGCAGTATGCTAACCATAGTCGGCAGCGATAGCAGATATAGTAGCTACTTCTTCCACTGATGCAGAAGAGGAGACACCTTTGCCTTCAGGGACAAATGATGAAACCTTAGGATTTTATCAAAGATGTTATGGAAATGTTCCAGTTACAAGTGACTAACAGATAAAAACCTAACTGACATACAAGCATTATCTTTACTCCTTATTATGAGACATCTGACTTCACTTCCACGTCCGTCGTCCGTCGTCCGTCGTGCGGTAAAAAACGCCCGTCAGCCTCCTGTTCCGCGTCTCAAAAAAATTCTTCCTGCCGCACTCCCCCGCTGCGTCGCGCCGCCGCAGCGGTCCGCCTCCCTCTCCCCCTCCTCTGCGTCCTCCTCCTCCGCACCGGCCGCCACCCACACGCCCGCACGTCCATCCCCGCCGCACATGCGCACGCACGGCCGCCTCCCGTCCCCAACCCTAGCCTCCATTGAGGCCGCCCGCCCCCGCCGCCTCCACCACACCAAGCGGCGGCGGCGATGGAAGTGTTCCCCCGCCGCTTCCACAACTATGAAAGCCAAAGGGCGTAGCGGCCTCCTTTGGCGTTCGAGCGGCGGCCGCATGTGGGGAGAGAAGAAGGCTTCGGTGGCCGCAGGCGTCCTCCCCGCTGTGATGTAAATAAAAGGTAGATTTTTTTTTTAAAAAAAAAAAAGGTTCAGTCAAAAACTGCTATCCCTGGTAGGAAAACGGCATGACGAACTATGATTTAATTGAAAATGATCCACTTGGAATCTTGGCAGGAAAGAAACCACTACCTAATTTGGAAGTTTGTAAAGAAATACTCACTACGGACCACTAGCATGATATTGTATTGACTATTGACAGCTAAAATACTTTTATTTGGGAACTTGTCACAAAATTAGCTGGAAATTAATGACTACGATTCCTATGGTGAGATTTGTATAGATGGGTGACAGCCTGTCTGTGATCAATTATTTATTTCTAACTTTAATTTCGTTTTCACCCCTATATATAGGAGTATCACCCCCATACATATGTAGACGAAGCACACATTACTGCTGAATTCTTCCGGCAAAATACCAACACTCCCAAGAGCTTCTGTGCCTTTCTACATGGAGAAATACACCAAGCACACGGTTGCAGTAGTGCTGCTTTCCCTGCTTCTTCTTGGATGCTTTGCAAATCAAGCCCTTTGTAAGTGAAAACTGCTAAAATATTTCCTATGTTTTGTTCCAGTTTTGTCACAGTATTTGTAATTTTACGCGTTCGAGTATGAATCCATCAGTCTGTTTACACTTTCTTGTACGATCTACTCCGAGTTAAATAATACGAGCCTTAAAAACATGCACATATAAACCCTTATCTTGCGTCCATGCTTATGACATCAATATGCCGGCATCAATTATCCAATATATTGATTGCTTGATTTCGCATGTTTGACAAACAGGCCGAGCCATGGATGGTCTAGGCAACATCAAAGATTTTGGCAGGGATACAGAATGCTGGCATAACGGTGGAGCTTGCAACCCACTGTTTAGATATCAGTGCTGGTTTTGTCAGACTGACGATACATGTTATCGTTATCTGGATCAATGCAAGCAACGCTCCGCATGCAAAAATTGAGACCTAATTATGAAGGAAAACAATTTATGTAACAATAAGTAACGTGATGATGAGCAACGAATAATAAATAAAAGAAGATTGTTGGGCTACGTATTTGGAGCTTTTCTATATGGCGCAACCCAACTTTGATTGTCACTGTTCCTCGACTCATGTGCATTCTAGCTTGCCCTCGCAAAATGGGGGAAAAAAACTCATGGGCAGTCTGTGGAGGCTGAAACAGCCTTACCAGCTAACCATGTCTGTTTGACAGCCGAAGCAGATCAAAACAATTGCCAGCGCTGCCACGTCTGTTCGATCACTCGCCACGCTTGACTGTGGTAAACAGATGAACGCGATCGAAATTCCTTCGTTCTTTGATCCAACGAGCCGGGGAGGTTAAAAGGGTCCGTGGTCTCCGTCTCCCCATCTTCCACCAGCTACAGGAGAGAGAGAGGCGAATCTCAGGCGCCCGCGGTCCGGCGGCGGCTCCCCTCGCTCTCCCCCTCCCCCGGCGGCCCGTTGGGCTCCGATGGGTCGGGAGATCGGCGGAGCCATCGTCCGGCGAGTGGTCTAGCTGTTGGGTAGTTGTCTAGATTAGGTCCTAGTATATCTAGGGTTAGGGTTCCGGCTGACGGCGGCGAGGCGATGGCGTCGGCGTTTGTCTGATTTTGGTCCTCCCCTGCTCAACCTCGTCTCACTGGTGCTCAGCTCCGGTGCCGGCGCGGGCATGTGGAGGTGGAGTCAGCATCGACCGGCTCCTCTGTAGGAGTCCGCGCGGCTCGGTCTCGTGTCGTCTCGGCGACGGGGCGACGCCGGCGGCACTTTTGGTCAAGGGTACGGCGACGGCTGCGGTTCCGGTGGCAAGGAGGAGGATGAATCGTGCTCGGCTTCCCCTCGGCGGTCGGCGTCGATGGCGAGTTCCGGTCCAGGGTCCGCGAGGCTCGGTGTGCGTCCCCGGCCGATGTACTTGCGGCTCTATCTCTTTGGATTACGGCTCACTTCAAAGCTTTCGTGCGATGGGGCTTCTCCGACTCGTGGTCTTCCTCGGCTTCCTCATCGACGGCGGCAGTCGATTCGTCGACGGCGGCGTCCGGCAGTGGAGAGGTCTGGAGCATTCGGCTCGCACAGTGCCCAGGGGCCTGGTTGTAATTTGTGTTTTCTTGAGGGGCTTCTGTGCTAGATGGTTGGGACAGCTGTTCCCGTATCCTTTCAATACGTACCTGTATGTGTACGTGTACTTGTATGTTTTCCTTATCTAGAAATACAGAATGTATTTTATAAAAAAAAAAGGTGCCGGGGAGGTTGGCACCAACGTCCTCCACGCGGCACTCCATCGAGCGCTCGAAACAGTAATAATGCACTTGCCAATCCATCCTTGGCACGCACACCACGCTAGAATAATGTGTCCGCGCCATCAAGCTCTCCTACCGAAGGTCCGAAGGCACTACATCGGCTTTGATACTGGTACTGTAGCAGGCGAAATGCCGCTCCACCTATTTCCAACGTCTGCGCTCTTCCGGTTCCTTCCCCAATCCACCACTCAGTCTCGATTGACACACAGACTCCATTCTCACAACAGCGACGCTTCTACCTATTCGCCCACAAGACCAAATCTCCCCGTTTATCATCTCAGTTTCATCAAATTGTTCGTCAGCCTCTCCCGCGCCCACCACTTGTTCGACGAAAGTCCCCACCCACTGCTCACCAAATCGCCGGTCCCTGTTGCACCTCTACACCCCTCATTTTGACAAAGCCACATAGCAAGGAAGGTCCAGCATCCCCTCCACCCCCAGACCTGGGCCCTACACCAACTCTTCGATGCTCACACCACTCATGGCGAGGCCCGTCAGTTGCAATGAGTTCCTTATGCTGGAACTGCGGGGGATTCAGCTCAAGAGCTCAACGACCTGGTAAGGTCGTTAAACCCCAAGTTCATCTTTCTTTCAGAGACGAGCATGAGTGCTAATCGAGCAAGAAATCTAAAGTGCAGAATTGGGCTGCGCAACTGCCTTGCGGTGAGCAGCGATGGTGTAGAGGTTAGAGAGCAGCTCTTGCAGTTAGAAGGCTCTGACCCAATCCGTAATAGGGAGGTTGTACGAAGAACCAGCTTGATGAACTCCTTTATCGAGAAGAAATGATGTGGCTGCAAAGATCACGAGTGGCGTGGTTGAAGGAAAGGGATCGTAATACCAACCTTTTTCATAGGAAGGCTATATAGCGAGCTAAGAAGAATAGGATAAGAAAGGTGAAGACAGATAATGGTGATTGGTGTGAGGACCAGGCTGCAATGCGTGGAATGGTACAAGATTATTTTCAGACTCTTTTCCAGAAGGATGAGTCCATTCAACCAGATGAACTAGTGTCATTGTTTGCCTCCAAGGTCACTAATGACATGAATAGAAGCCTCTGTAAAGAATATTCAGATGAAGAAATTGGAGATGCGCTCTTCCAAATTGGGCCTCTAAAGGCCCCTGGCCCTGACGGTTTCCCTGCAAGATTCTTCCAACGTAATTGGGAGCTAACGAGCGACAAAGTCATAATTGCGGTTAGGGAATTCTTCAGAACTGGTATTATGCCTGATGGTGTGAATGACACGGCAATCGTATTGATAAGAAAGGTGAACTTCCCTGAAACACGCAAAGATTTTCGGCCAATTAGTCTTTGCAATGATATATACAAGATAGTATCCAAATGCATTGTCAATCGGCTGAGACCCTTGCTGCAAGAGTTAATATCGCCAATGCAAGCAAAGCACCTTCATTCCGGGATGTATGATCACAGACAATGTGCTTATTGCTTTTGAATGTATCCATGCCATAAATTCAGCTAGAGATGATAGAAGCAAGTTTTGTGCGTATAAATTGGACCTTTCCAAGGCATACGATTGTGTAGACTGGGGCTTTTTACAAGTGTTATTGAAGCTAGGCGTCCAGTGTGACCGGGTGCAGAGGGTGATGACATGTGTAACCTCTATGCGATATTCAGTTCGCTTCAATGGGACGTCGTCGCCGTCTTAAGGTGAAATCAGGTGTTTAGAAGTTGATGGCACCTGCAATATCTGTGGTGTGGAATTTGAAAGCAGTCACCACGCAGTAGTAAACTGTTCAGTGGCCAGATCTACTCGTAATGCCATGAGAGAGCTCTGGCCGCTGCCGGACGAGCAACACTTCAGGTACTCGAACATGACCGGTGTCTGCTGCTACTTCAGAATGCGAGTGCGGAACAGAAGGACCTGACTAAGCTCTTGCTGTGGCATACATGGACAGTGCACGATAACATTATCCATCAGTCAGGTAATGTTTCAGTTACCGGCGCAGTTCATTTCCTCTTGAGCTATCGCTCCACTCTCTTGCAACTTAAAGAGAAACCAGAATTAGATGAGAAGGGGAAGCAAACTATCAGGGATCAAGGAAAGAAGCAGAAGCCCAAACTAATACATGGTGCCCAGGATCACCTGTTGGTTCCTCCGGTTCATGGCTGGGTTAAGATAAATGTTGACGGTGCCTTTATTCAGCAGACCGGGGAAGCGGGTACTGGCACGGTTGCCAGGGACCATGCAGGGAACGTCATTTTCACTTCCTGGAGGGTGCTGTTCAGATGTGCTACGACCATTGAAGCAGAAATGCAGGCTTTTGTGGAGGGACTGCGACTTGCGTCGCAGTGGGTACAAGGGCCAGTTCACCTAGAATCTGACTGCTCCCGGGAGCGGTGTCCTCCCTGAACTCGACGCATGAAGATCATTCAGAGATAGCATTCATGGTAAGAGAGGCAAAGCAGATCATGCAGTTGATGCCGCTAGTCCGTGTGATTCAGGTTAGTCGCGAGCGGTTAGCTGTTTGGTTGAGGCAAACGCCCACTTGTATTGCCCAACTAGTTGAAACAGAATGTAATGTTACTCCTTGATCAATAAAGCTCGCGATTTAAACCTCAAAAAAAAAAAAGGAGCTCTCCTACGGATCGTGCGTTGCCAGAGCTCGACCGGCATTGGTTCTGCCGTGGTCTGAATCATGTCTTGTGCCGTGGTCCTCGGGGCCCTTTGGGCCTCAACCTAGGCCTAATCGGAAGAACCAGCAGCCAGCCCTACACCCTTCCCGGCCCAGCCCAACATGGATGTCAACGTATTTTTGTTTCTGTTACATAATGTATGCTTCTTACCTAATTCCTAATGCATGTTCATAATGAATCATAATACATAAAAGGTAGAGATGTAAACCCACCATATCATTCATTGCCATATCTCTAAAAGTGAAACATCTAAGGATGGAGAACCGTGGTGCTAATCTGATACGTACCTGTGAACATTATCATTGCAAGTTACTGAAAGGGAACCACTCAATAAAACTATATCCCGTGCATACACGTCGAAAAATTGCAAAAAAATTTGAGCACAAAATACCTCTCTAAGGCCTGCAACGTTATCTTTATAGGCAGAACATGTGTTGAGATCGAGGGGGCGAGTAGGCACCATTCCCTGAAAAGCCAAAATCAACAAATCGCAAATAGAGATCAACGAACCAATATTGCCGCGCCAAGCACAGAACACCACACTAATGATTAATGACGATCCCCGCGTAAGTATTCAAATCAGAATATGACATAAACAGAAAATAAGTAGGTGGACGGAACCAAATTTTCTACAGACGGTGGACTGTCCACACAAATGCCACTACAGTCACTCTCGAACTCGGTTCCTTTTTTTTTTTTCCTAATTTCGGCGTATTCTGTATGGCGGGTGCTGCATGCCTGCCGGCTCGGGGCTCGATCGGCCAGCGTAAGTTGGAGTCATTCAAGATATCTTTCATCCCAAAAGTGGTTCTCTCAGACATCATGGAAAATATAGTAGACGCATTACTTCAATTTGCTACTGGCATGTTGCAACCATTTCTTGTGATGAAATTTACCGAAATTAATGTAGCAACTAGTAGTAACGAAGAGAAGGAAGATTCATGACCATCCCATCATTGTAGGGACACCTCAACCAGCACACGTACCTAATCCTTCAAATTTTAACAGACCCCTTGCGCCTGCACATGTAATTGTTCAGACTTAATCCATGGCATGACTCTTTCGGCGTGGCGCCACCACCAAGACAGCTAGCGTCGCGGTCCGATCAACCCTGTGCGGTGTGACTTGACTCCCGGTTGGTCGTCAGTGGTGGATCGCGCGCGCCCCCTCCCGTAGCAGAGCTCGCCGTGAACGAACCATTTTTCAGTTTTGTGGAAGAGTCCGAGAGAGCAGGCAGAGTGTGAGCATCGCAGACAGCGAGCGAGCCGGGCATGGAGGATGCTCCAGCAAGCGATCAGAGGACCAGACCAACCGATGCTCATTAGTTCTGAAATGTATCCTCTGATGGTGCGACTAGCTAGTTCTGAAATGTACTAGTAGTATAAAACTCTCTTACGGATTCCATCTTCAAATGACAGGACCAGTGTAGCTGGCTTCTTCTGGTGCATTTCAGTGCCTGCTGAATCATCAACGTCTCAATCCGTTTTGGATGGGATGGACCGGGTAATAAATAATACACCTTCATTAGTTGGAAGAAGAAGAAAAAAAAAGGAAAACTGCTGACATTCCCTTGACCGCACAACATGAACACGAGCTTTCTCAGTGTCTTGTTAATAACAGAAAACGCGGGTTTCAAGGATAGAACAAATTCAAATTGTTTGCCACAATACCAACCAACATAGACAACAAGGGACAACCTTTGAAAGCCAACACTGCTGGTCAGACACAACTTTATTCTTAACAGTAATAATATGGATATATATACCAGAGTGCTGGAATATGTTACAGAACGGATTAAACCCGCCTACAGAAATGTGTGCACCAACACAATACCGTGGTTCATAGCTAGAGTATGAGGGACAGCAATACAATCTGGAGGGGGTACACAATGGTCAGCATAATAATCCACATATCCATCACTAGTCTAAGGGGGTGCTACCGTACTCGCTGCTACCCAGAAGCTGCTGAGCGCCCAGTGGCTGAAAAGCAAGGGCGTCGCCCCAAGCAAACAGCTGACGAGGGAAATTGCATTCACCACCCAAAGCTGCTTGCAGGGGTAACCTGAACAGTGCTTTAGATCAAGTTCCACGTACGCCAACACAGCTGACGACATCCCTGCTGCAAACAAGACGAGGGAGCCTGTGACCTGCAACGAAAATTTTGCACACCTTAGTAAAACAATACTAAAATAAAGAAAAATATATATATATACAAATGAGAGATACGCACAAGGTCCCCGACGACCAGAATTAGGAGCATGCGTTGGTTTTGGAGTGATCGCTTGACGAAAAGGGCGTACGCGTCAAAGGCTATCGTAAGCGTGCCCCAAGCAAACTGAAGGACTGCTGCTCCGGCAACGAGGCTGTTGTCACAAACACAAGTTAAAAAAGATAATTAATTCCTTCCAAAAGGTTCAAAAACAATAAGTACTTTTCTTAAGAAAAAACTACAGCGAGTGTTCACCACCAATTCAGCATATGGAGCACAGATTCTAGGATCACATACACCTTTCTCATGTCTACATGGATAAGCATACATTGCCGCCTAATGGCGCACAAGATACATGTCAGAGCAAGTTCTATGCAATGCCTTATGCTACATTGTCACCACCAGCGCCTTTCAACTCGAATTGGCTGGAAGTAGAGAAATCGAATAATATTCCAAAATACAGCTGCGACAACAAGCCAATGGCTGGTGATTACTTACAAACAGTTTATACTTTTTCTTTTGCGAGGGTCAAACCATTTACACTTATATATTGATTGAACGGTGAAGCTTTAAACCTATTCAATGGTTTCTCAGCTCAATTAATGGATGGACAGACAGATGGTTTGTCGTGCAAACATGCAGATAAATGTAGCAGAGCTGGAGGGCGCTGTCAGCTGTATGTGCCTTATTGGCCATTTCACATTTGTTGCACAATCAAACTGCTGGAATGCTAGTTGCTCTGTTTTCCTGAATGGAATCACTTTGGCTCAATTTAGTTTGTTGCTTTGGGAAGAATATTTTGAAGCTCACTTTGTACGCATCATCCAAATATGAAATTTATATAACTGAAAATGTGAGAAATTCTAATTTTGTCATGTGAATCGGTACAAAGTTGAAATTTCTGTCTTTTAAAATAATGAAAAGATTTGCTCTGGCAGTTTTCTTTGGGACGTGCTACTGCTGTGTAGTTTGTATCTGAGAAGCTATTTATAAACACTAAATTGTTTTGCAACCTGTCATATAACCGTGTATTGATGTTGAGGTATTATCTAATTATAAACATTAAAAATATAGATCAAACTTTCAGTCATAACAGTGAATATGAACTTGTGCGTTTAGGACTCGAGAAAGAGGAAAGCGGTAAACATAACTGTGTTCAACCAAATTGCATAACCAGTATCTGTCCCACTTTGGCCAAAAAGAATAACAAATGTATCATCACATATGAAAACTAAATATTTCACTCTAACAATACTCTCGTGCATCCTTGAGGAAAAAAAACACAAAGGTGTTGGACAGAAACTTGTGCGAGAGTGCTTCCATTAGAAGTGAAATCAGCTACAGAGCTACTTGATTATCTTGCAATCCTTTTCAGCGAAATTTTGAGTAACTGAAGAAAATATGTACATGAACAGTAAAATCTTTGCATCAATATCAACAGGTCAATGGCTTTTACTTTGGTAGCCGAATTGTCCAAAGGAAATTTTGGGGATCTCAGCATTTTAAAGCAAATAAGAATTTTCTTCTTCGCACCTTAAAGGCAATGTTCTGCTAACATCTAAAAATAGATTTAACACTACAACATTGATGTTAAACAGGACGCAATGTTTCAGTTGGCATCTCTAATTTCGTCACATGAAAAAGAAGAATTTGATATGGAATATGCATTGCCGCATATGGTATGGGCTGGGCAGCACCGGCGCAGATTGCTTGAGCAGTGGTCATAGATACAGCTCCATGGTTCCCCGGCCTCTCTTCCTGTGCCTAGGTTTAGGCGTCTGGCTAAGAATTGTTGAACATCAGCGATTGCATTTAACATGGCCAGTCATGGTTGCTCGCTACCAGCCGTTGATGACGAGCGAGGGCCAAAGCTCACCATCGGCCATCGCTGACAGTTCATGGCTAGAGCGACAGAGACAATGTGAGGACGTTGGGAGGCAGAGGTGTGGGGAGCTGTGCAGGGGCAGATGGAGTCGTGAGATTTCCACGGAGGTATAAGGGCTGCGATGTGCAGTGGGGGATTCCGATTGGAGCATGCAGCATTTGGTGGAGAAGGCGGCGCGTAGAGATTCGCCCTCGCCAAGGAAGCATATGGTATAATCAGAAAAGCGAGCAAGATCGATCTAAAGCTGATACGTTACCTTAAGGGGAGGATGACGATGAGCTCTCTGGCGCTGAAGATGGCAAGAAGCGCCGCCGCCGCAGCCGCCGCGAGCTGGAAGCCGCGCAGCGTGGCTCCCCGGGCCGTGCCGGCGACAACGGAAAAACCGTTGACGCCGGCAGCGGCCTGAGGAGGGGCAGGGGCCTCGCCGTCGACCTGCGGCAAACTGTTTGCTGCGACAGGTCGGATCTTCGGCCCTGCCATTCCAACCATGGCCGACAGGCGACAGATCTCTTTCCACGAAATTCCAAACCCTAGGGTTTCAACACAAGGGAACCACGTCAGTTCTGAGAAATCGACCGCAAGATCAAGAAACGGGGGAGTGGAGCGAGTCAGAAACGTACCAAGAAGGGTCCGTCGTCGTCGTCGCCGTCGCCGCCGGAACAGCTACTGCACGGGCAAAAGGAACCACATCAACAAGGGGAGCCGGAGTAGGAACCATCGCAGAGGGAGAGGAGGCACAGGATCTGTACCTCCGTCGACCTCTCGACGTCGAATCGCCGCACCAGCGCCGGAATCGCCTCCGCCGCCGCCGCCTTGGGGAGAGGAGAGGGGAGGAAGAAGACCAGCTCGGGTCGGTATGGGTTGGTCGGGGCCGGACAGACTCGACTCAATCATGTGCGGCAAAACCATTCCCTCTAAATTAGACTTGTCAAAACCTTTTAAAATATTTTAATTCGTTTAACGGCAAAATTTTTTTTGCCAGATGGGTGCTAATTTACGAGACAAATCTAATAAACCTAATTAATCTATATTTTACTACACTAATTCTATAGTATCCATCTTCTAATCGCTCTTTAATTACCCTCGTTAGATTCGTCTCGCTAATTAGATGAGGGGTTCTCAAATTAGTTTTATAAGTTGACTTTGTTTAGTACTTCTAAATGGTAAGATTCTCTTTGATGTGTCCCCTCTAAAATTTAGACCCCTACCAGAAAAAAATTTTTAAACCCCTGAAAACGAACGCACCCACAATCTTTTACGCTGTAAAAGGCAAAATAGACATTTGTCAAATTTTAGCCACTGTCACCAATCTTATGTGGCATAGGGAGGAGGCAAATTTCTAATCCAATCAGCATAAACAGAACATATATCTAAAGCCAATCGGGAGAGGGAAATCTCTAAAGTCAGTTTGGGAGAGAGACAAATCTCTAAAGTCTGCGAGTGGGAAAGGAGGAGGAAGAAGGGAAAGAGAGGAGGAGACTCTCCTCGGTGCTCCGCATCAAAAAAAAAAAATATCCCTGCGAACTATTCACAAAGTCGTCCGATTCTTACCGTGTGGACGTGGTTCACAAAATCGCGATAAACCGCTCGGTTTTTGCGAAAGCCGCACAAACCGCGCCCGAGCGGTTTGGACAGTTCACCCGAAAACCAAGTTCAAATTTGATTATTTTTTGAAAATTTGAAAAAAATTCAAATCAATTTTTTTTCTGAATAGTACTTCAAAAATGATAATTTTTGGTGCACCAAGTTCATGAAAACAAACAGTTTTGGCAGGGCAAAAAATTATACTCAACCGTTTCCTCTTCTTCAACCTCCCCCTGATCTGTTCTCTCTCTCTCTCTCTCTCTATTCTCCTCAAATGGATCTCGCTACATTCGAGCGTTCACCGCACAGAGGCGATCTCGGGCTGCTCCCTCTCCCGACGTCCTCCACACCAAGATCTCATCCAACGCCCTCCCCCGGTCCTCTTCCCCTCCACGTCGTGGTTCAGGTGCGGGTCGGGTAGGGGTCGGGAGCGGAATAACGTAAGAAGAGAACATGCAGAGTGCACCTTCTGCAGAATCTCAATAACAAAACAAATGGCAAATAAACTTCTGCAGAATCTCAATAACAAAACAAATGACAAATCAACGGGGTCATAGCGAACAAGGCAGCAGTATACTGAGCAGACGCAAGAGTCTACTGGATGCAGATATTGCTGCACCATATTACACACAGCACCAGAATAGCTCACACGGACCTATGCAATTGCCCCAATCTTTTATTAAATAAGTGAACCTCAAACTGGGAGCAAACCAGATAAACAAGTTCAACAGGCAGCAACACTCAGTATGAGATCCTAGGCTCGGATAGCTTAAGGCCAAAATTTATCTAGTTCATGAAAGGAAATGATGACATCCATGGATGCAACTGGGGCAACTTCCTGCACCTCCACCTATTTCGCGTAGTTGGTGAGAAACATGCAGCTACAGCTCTGGATCAAGTTGACTTGTCAAGCTTCCCGATAGTGTTTTGTCTTGCATTCCTTAGAATCGTTTTATCAGCAGTGATGAAGAAGCCAGCGATACAGGCTGTCAGATAAACCAACAAAACATTTAGAAGGTTCATATCAGTTCATTTTTTCCACTGTCTATGCATTGCCAAGTATGACTTTGGGCTATTAAGATAATATGCAAAAACATGCTACCAAATACTGTGAACCCCATTTGGCTAATTTACCAATAATAACTATATATCCAACTAAAACATTCTTTTAAAAATTGAAGATAATAAACAGTACAAGATAATTACTTCCATTTATTTCTATCAGTGCATTGAACTTGTTGGTACAGACTGCAATAACAACTTCTATTGCCATAATCCTCCCTATTGAATGGCTGAATGCTGATAACTTCACTAGAATGGTCTCTGTTTTGGATGTGCACATCAATAGTAAATGAAAGAACGAATGGACATGGAAATATGCGAACAAGTTGTTCAAACACTTCACTACTCTAGCATAATTTGGATCCATAAAAAGAGAACCAGCCCTATGATAAACTAACATAACAAAGATCTGTTTTCCATCTTGGCCACGCCTCCGGACCAGCACTGTGCCTTCAGTACTAAAATCTCATCAGCCTGTTTAAAAGCACCAATTTATGAAGGAAAAAAAAACTGAAACCTCATTACACATGCATTCTTTTACATGTACTGGTATCTCATCAATCACAGTATTCAAACAATTAGGTGTCAGTATTTTATCACCATTCCTGTTTCTCTGTTTTCCCTCTAAAACATCACCAGGAAAACCAACGGCGATAATCCAGCCCTTTTGGGGCAGTACTATGAGCATTGAAGATTCCAAGGAAATCTACGACAGATACATTTTTTCCTTGTCATGAATGCCATGTCTCGTGCATAAATGTAAACTTCTACTTCATAATGTTTGGTGAGGCGATGCTACCACTTAAGAAAATTATAAGAAACTGGAGAGAATCAGATATTGCAAGTGACAAGAGGGAGGGATGGAGGGAGAACATGACACCAAATGACGAATCTAACGGAACAAGATCACATGGACTTGGTACAGATTCATCAGCCACATTTTCATCCATTTGGTTTATGGTTTATCTAACTCTTATCCAAGATCTGACATTATTTGTGACGGTGTGGCTCACAGTGTGAAGAGTTCTCTTTAACAAGAAAAGTTAGTGCGTAATCCTAGAATAAGAATGCAGGATAATACAGTGTACTTTACTTGTTAAAGATGCATTTCTCATGCATGTTACAAGAAATAAGCTCTATTTGTATGATTTCGCTATCTACAGATTTCTATATTGTAGCTCCATCGTAAAACACTGTCCATCAAATAGGAGATGTAACCCACTGGCCAAGTAACACTGCTCCACAATTTAGTTTACATAGCAACCAGCAATACAAGATTGGTATGGTAATAGTCTTCAGTCATAACAGCTACATTACATTAGCTCTGCAACAATATTTTTCATTAGCATAGTACCTGCTGATATGATGAGTGCTTGTGCGGTATAATTGAGATTAGCCTTAGCCCAAGGAAGGACACGGCAACCAACCAACTGCAGGAAAATGGAGTTCGGTTCAATACAAATAAGAAATGTATGCAAGCAAAAGATCCATATTATTCCTTAACCCAATATATTGGAGCAGTCGTTAATAGACTGTTCAAACAAGTGAGGATACTGGAAAATGACACAATGTCTTGTGTAAAACAATGGGCATAATTTTCTCGTAAGAAACTTCACATAAACTGCGTGTAGCGGAAAAAATAACTGCGCACCGTGGGAACCGCGACCACTGTACCAGCAATTGCAGCATTCTTCGCTCCTAATACAACAGCCTCTGCAACAGGAAAACTCGAGCAATCAGCATCAGAGACAGAAAGTGCATCATCAGGACTCCTCCTCAATTCCATCAAACATGTCACCGCCTAGCAACTTTGGCAGGCAAGAAGTAAATAAACTATCCTTAAGTCATAATTAACGAGAAACTGGGAATCCATATTCGAGAGACCTAAGCAAAGCCTTTGCAGCTTCTCTACACGACCTCAAGCTTACATACACCAGTACAGAAAAGACGGAAATCACATCTGTGGCTGATCCCGGGGGCCTCGCACCGCACATCCACCCTAGAACGGCAGAACGCCGAAGCATCACAGCGTCTAGGTCCCCATTGCCACTTCCCAAGCATCGGAAACCTAACCTAGCATCACTTTATCTAGCCGGAAAGGAGAATTCGCGTCGATTTCTGGGACCGAATAAACGGCCAAAGGAGGAATGGAGCGGGTGAGGGTTCCAAGGGATGCTACCTCTGACGGCGGCGTTGGACTCCTCCTCCTTCGGGGAGCGGATCAGGGAGCTCCTTGAGGCCATGGTTTTCTTCTTGCTCTCGGGATTCCGGTCGTCTTCCCGGCGTCGGCGGTGGTGGGCTGGTTAAAATGGCGATCGAGAGAGAAGCAGAGTTGATTTCCGCTTGGGGAAGAAGAAGTGGGAAGATCGGGCACGGGATCCTGCACGTGGGTAATTACATTTTTTTTAAATAATACGTTTTCTTCGAGCATTTTTTTTTTTTGAGAATACGTGGGTAATTACATGGCAGCAGCTAGTGCTGGCCAAACGGGCCCGGCCCAAGCACGGCACGGCCCGTTCACTTTCGGGCCCGGGTCGGCCCGGCACAAGGCTAAGGGACGTGCTTGGGGCGAGGCCTCGGCCCGACGAGCGGCACGGGCACGGGCCGTTTAAGTTGCGGCACGTAAAAGCCCGTTAATAGCTTATCAAGACACGGTAGATAGTATGAATATATTCAAATTCTTATGAAAACAAGAAAGAAACTTGGTCTGGTGGTAAAACTCTTCACTTTAGTGCATGAGGTCTTTGGTTCAAATCTCATCTCCCTCTAATTTTCTAGTCATTTTGCTCTATATTTATACTAATAGGCCAAACGAGCTGATATGTTATAATGGGCTTACGTGTCTAACAGGTCGGCTCGGCACGGTTATATAATTTCGTGCCGTGCCATGGGCCTGACGAGTGGGCCGTGTCTTTTCGGACTCGGGCCGTGTCAGGCTGGGCTGTCCGTTTGGCCAGCACTAGCAGTAGCCCCGAACTTTCCCGAGTCGCCGGGCCATCCAAAGAACTGGGCTAGTCAAACAGACGTTAACGGGCTAGGCTGAGATTTTTCTGGTTGGCATTCCCCCGAAAATGAATCGTCAGTTGTGACCAAGAGGCTTCTTCTTCTTCGCGATGATTTTTTTCTGATTACACAGTACAACTCAGACACTCACAACACACGCACACTCACCCTTATGAACGCACATACGCGAACCTAACCCCTATGAGCATCTTCGAAAACTGAGCCGGCAAATCATGGAGATTGACGAACTCACCACTGACGCCTCGCTGTCGACGGCTACATCGCCTTTCGCTGAACGCACAACGTCGTTAAATTCTAGAAAATTCGTTTTCACAAGAAGTCGAACCCAGGACCTTAGATGCTACTGAGACTCTTGCAACCACGGAGCTACAGGCCCTTTCGCTTCGCAGTGATCTTCTTCTTATCTTCTTTATTGCTCACCTACGAAGCATATACATTGCTAAAAAAAGATAACATCTTATCTCTACTCGATTCACCAACTCATTTCTCTTGGCTGCCTTACCTAATTTTCTAGTCATTTTGCTCTATATTTATACTAATAGGCCAAACGAGCTGATATGTTATAATGGGCTTACGTGTCTAACAGGTCGGCTCGGCACGGTTATATAATTTCGTGCCGTGCCATGGGCCTGACGAGTGGGCCGTGTCTTTTCGGACTCGGGCCGTGTCAGGCTGGGCTGTCCGTTTGGCCAGCACTAGCAGTAGCCCCGAACTTTCCCGAGTCGCCGGGCCATCCAAAGAACTGGGCTAGTCAAACAGACGTTAACGGGCTAGGCTGAGATTTTTCTGGTTGGCATTCCCCCGAAAATGAATCGTCAGTTGTGACCAAGAGGCTTCTTCTTCTTCGCGATGATTTTTTTCTGATTACACAGTACAACTCAGACACTCACAACACACGCACACTCACCCTTATGAACGCACATACGCGAACCTAACCCCTATGAGCATCTTCGAAAACTGAGCCGGCAAATCATGGAGATTGACGAACTCACCACTGACGCCTCGCTGTCGACGGCTACATCGCCTTTCGCTGAACGCACAACGTCGTTAAATTCTAGAAAATTCGTTTTCACAAGAAGTCGAACCCAGGACCTTAGATGCTACTGAGACTCTTGCAACCACGGAGCTACAGGCCCTTTCGCTTCGCAGTGATCTTCTTCTTATCTTCTTTATTGCTCACCTACGAAGCATATACATTGCTAAAAAAAGATAACATCTTATCTCTACTCGATTCACCAACTCATTTCTCTTGGCTGCCTTACCGACTCAGTGTGCCATCCACCTTATAACTTCACTTTTTGATACGTCGGTCTCAAATGCCATTGATCACTGACATATATTGTAAAAGCTAGGAAGTAGTACACGATATGTACGTGGTTTGATCATAAGACACGTTTAACGGCAAAATTTGCAATATGACTGTAGAACTATATTGTTCCCCAACTTTGGCATCCTTTCAAAGTTTGTCCGAAATGAAAATCCAAATTTGGATGTTCATCTCTCTTGGCAGTGGGCACGAGGACCATACAATACAAGTGGAAAAGCATTTGTAAAAACCTCGGCCCGCCTGTCAGCCAGCGCGATCCTCGCGCCCGTCACGCGGCGCCGCAACTCGGGAAGAAGCTTCCAACTCCTGCACATTCTTGCTCGTGCCTCCTCTTCCCTCTCCTTCCGCCGCCGCCTCCCCCTTCCTCTTCTCCCATTTCCAGGGTGAGGCACAGCCGCCGTCCGAGCAGCGCATCCCTGCTGTTCGGAGAGGTCTGACTTCGCCTTGTCTGGACTGCGGGGGACGGGATTCGGTCGGCTTGGGTCAAGTCAAGGGGTTCCTTATTGGATCGGCGTCGCGTGATTTCGAGTGGTTCCTTTGAATCTAGAGGGTAGGAATAGGTTCCGTGAGAGGGACCCCTCGATTTCGCCGCGGTTTGGGCGCGAAATTGCTGGATTTTTTGCGGGGTTAAGACGCGGATTTGTTGCATTCCTGGCTGCTGGCTAGCTGCTTGGGTCGTAGTTGCTTGTCAACTGCCCGTGCGTGTCTAGCTAGGGTTTGGTCCGGATCGAGTGGATGGCGGGACCTGTCAGCGTGGGCAGGGTGGCGTTGCGGGCGTCCCTGAAGCGGAGCATCGGCACGGACCCGCCGCTGTCGTTGGCCAGGCCGACCGTGGCAGATCTCCAGAGGACGGCCGAGCTGGAGAAGGTGGTTCGTTGTTAATTTCTTATTTTGTTCTGCGCCCTTTGCTGGTCTACCTGGGGTTCCACTGATAGCGATGAACTGATTATATTGACTTTGTTCCCAAACTTGGTTTCAGTTCTTGGTTGACGAAGGCCTTTATGAGGGGAAAGAGGAGTCTGCGAAGCGGGAGGAGGTACTATGCGAGCTTGGTCAGGTAATTCCTTAATTTCTCGTGCTACAGGTTTTTTACATGTTGCTTGTTTACCCTGCTGAACTCGACAAGGTGACTTCTTAGACATGAATCTGATAGAACTTGAGCACCATACCTGTTTCTCACATATAGCTTGTTTGCCCTGCTTAAAATGTTGCTTGTTTATTGCCCTACTTTCGATTGAACTTTGTATGGTTGGTATACTGCCTTGTTGTTTTTTCTTTTTCTGAGCTAGCATCGCATAAATGTGCTTGTGTGGTTTTTATTTTAGTTTTTCTGAGTTGAAAATACATTTCCGGCGTGTAATAAGCATGATTAATGCCAACTGAAAACACATATCCTTATTATTGATGATGTTACGACAAAACTTTTAATCATTTTTGAGCTGAAAAAGTTGTCGTAACATCATCAATTAGAAACCGGAGCAAGTAAATGTACTCTGGTCTGGTTCTTAATGATGGCATAAGGGCAACAAGCCAACAACTTTAGTTAATTGTTGAGCTCAAAAAGCTGTCCTAACGTCATCGATTTAAAATCAGAGGGAGCCAGTACTCCTTTTTATGGCTTCGTGGTAAGACTAGAACTTTTTCTTTGCATGCAGTGTTACTTAGTAGTTGCATACAATATTTGCTGCATAATTCATTAATGCAAGTACATTCTATTGAATTTACAGATAGTCAAGGAATGGGTGAAGCAGTTGACTAGCAAGAAAGGATATGCGGAGCAATTAGTTGAACAAGCAAATGCAGTCCTCTTCACTTTTGGGTCTTATAGATTGGGGGTATGTGCATCTTTTTTAATCGTTTGGTCTCTTATCAGCAGCAACTTTTCCTGCCATTGAGTACTTGAAACAACACAGCTAATTGATCATTCAGATGTCGAATTATCAGAATGGAACTGGAAGTGACATTAACTCAATATTACCTTCAATTGCTAGTCTTTACTTTCCAAATATGTACCTTTTCTCCTCCATTTCTCCTTTTATTCTAGTATAAGTGATATTGTTGGTTAGGATTTAATGGCCGCTCAGAGTTCAGAACACAGTCACTGGAATCGGGGCCGATGCCGCGTTCCACGAACCCAGGACGGCGTCCTGATTCGAGATTCGGGATCGAATAGGTTCGACGTCCCATTTCAGGCTGGGTCTTGGTCCCTTCTCTCAAGCTCCACGGGAGGAGGTGGAGCTCGAACAAGGGCCCCACACAGGCCGGCCGCTTGGGGGCGATAGAGGAGTCCCTGCAGCACAGGGTCCAACGGGGAGGCGAGTGGACGGCGGCACTGCTGCAGAGGGCTGTGGCGGCAGCTAACGGGAGAGAGAGGATTGGGGCAAGAGATCTGCGTTTCTGGAGAGATAGGGCAGTGTCGTGGGCTGTTTGGGTTAGTAATTGGCAGCCCATCTAATTCTTTGTTCCCCATTTTCTTCTTTTCTTTCTTTCCTCTTTCTTCTCCCTATGTAAAATGACCCTGGATTCCATTACATTCCAATTTTTCGACTCGAACACCCTGGGGTCGCGTACCGCCTCATGAACCTGCCGTTCCGAGGAGGTATACCTCTACCTACATAATTTTTTTTCAAGTGTCGACCCCCGGTCCTCGACCTGGTCGACCTGGATTCCTGGTTACTACTACCTCCGATCGTAGATTGATGTTGTTTCCGACATCCAGGTTGCACTGACCATAGCTCAAAATGAGTTGTCGTTCGACAACATTTGGCGAACGGAGGGAGTATGGTTCAGAACTTCAGCCGTAGTTTTATGTCTTTTTCAAGCAGAACTACACCACTGAGCTACAACTTAAGAAGAGCAGCTATTTTCAATTTCAGTTGTACTTTTAATTGAATTTGCATACCAGTGTTAAGAAATTATTTGCATTGCATTGACATAATATTGCGTAAGAGGAACTCGGATGTCACTGTAGATTTTTCAATATTACAATGCTGGAGCCTGTATAACATACAGTCTGTTTTAAGGTTGAATTCTTGCTAGTAGCCACAGAGAAATCAGAAAATTCGCACCTTTGTTTTGTAGATATGATCAGTGTAGTTAATGTGGGGGTTTTCTTCTTTCTTCTTTCTATTTATTAGCAATAACTTGCGGGAACAAGGGTCCTAGAATGTAAAGCTTCATTTGCTAACTAAAAGGCAGTTTGCCTCTTCACCTCACAAAATAACTATGTGAACATTTTATGGAAAGCAACACATACTTCCCCAATAGGTTTTATGTCCCATTTGACCTGATTTTGTTAACTGCTACCACAGTATGATCCGCTTTTGTTGTGATTCCTTTTTTTAGTAGACCCTGCCCCCTTCTTATATCCTCTTTGTTAGGTTCATGGGCCTGGAGCTGACATTGATACCCTTTGTGTTGGGCCTTCATATGTGAACCGAGAGGTGAGTTCATCTATGTTATTTTATGATTTATTGTTTAGAGTTTACAAGGATTCTTGGTGGATGCTAACAGGACTATTCTTCAGGAGGATTTCTTTGTCACGCTGCATGGCATACTAGCAGAAAAGGAAGAAGTGACGGAGTTGCAACCTGTTCCTGATGCTCATGTACCTGTTTTGAAATTTAAGTTTTGTGGGATATCAATTGACCTTCTCTATGCTAGTCTCTCTCGTTCAGTAATACCAGCAGTAAGTCACTATATTGATTATTTGAATGCATTGACATCTCAAATTATTATGTTACACCTGCTAAATCTTTCCTGCATATTTGAGTATACCCTGCTGCACAAGATATATTTTCACCACTTTGGTTATCTTCTATTAGTTCCTTTGGGCCCTTTTTACCACCTTCAGATAGAGCAAGATGTGATATACTATAATATATATGTCACCTAAATCAGCATATGCATTTATGAATGTAAAATAACCAATGAATAAGATATATAATATTTTCCTAAACCTTGATTGTGTCTATTTGGTTGGTCAGCTATTTCTAACTGTTGATATGTTGAACACCCCCCCCCCCCCCCCCCCCCCCCCCCCCCCCCCCCCCCCATACACACAGTTGCGGTTTTTTTCCCCTTTTTTTGGGGTGGGTTTTTGGGGGGGGGGGGAGGGGTTGCCGAGCTCCTAAAATGACAGAGATTTTGATGCAAACCAACATGGGAAGTCATCCTCAAATACAGACACATGCTTGAGTTGCTGAAGTGATGTCCTATCTTCATGTTGTATTGCTGCAGGATTTTGATATCTCTCAAGGACCTGTGCTCTGTGATGTTGATGAAGCAACTGTTCGAAGTCTTAATGGGTGCAGAGTTGCAGATCAGATTCTTCGGCTTGTTCCTAATGTTGAGGTTATTTAATACATAAACCCCTTCTCTCTCTTCTATCCTCTACTGTATGGTCCTACTGGGTCAGTGTACCAAATTTTATGCTTTGCAGAATTTCCGGATAGCACTCAGATGCTTGAAGTATTGGGCAAAGAGAAGGGGTGTTTATTCTAATGTAAGCCTGAGTTTTTGTTCAGTCATGTGCTTAAAGTTTTATTGGACCCATATATCCGCTACCTGGGAAAAGGAGCTTATCCTTGCAAACAAACTGTTTTGATATTCTAGTATTTTTCCCTGTCAGATCACTGGTTTCCTTGGGGGTGTCAACTGGGCTCTACTGGTTGCTCGTGTCTGCCAACTCTATCCTAATGCGGTGCCAAGTATGCTGGTGTCTAGATTCTTTAGAGTTTTTACCCAGTGGCAATGGCCTAATCCAGTGATGCTATGTCCGATTGAGGATGATGATCTCGGTTTTTCCATATGGGATCCCCGCAAAAATCCTCGTGATAGAAGCCATGTTATGCCCATCATCACTCCAGCGTACCCATGTATGAACTCTAGTTACAATGTTTCAACCAGCACGCTGAGGGTTATCATGGAGCAATTTCAGTTTGGCAATAAAATGTGTCAGGTGCATGTTTTATTTGTACCTGAAAAGCTTTACTTCTGAGAATTAATGCTCGTGATAGGTTCTCACTATCTATCTTCGATGCAGGAAATTGAACTTAATAAGGCCAATTGGGCTGCTTTATTTGAGCCTTTCCATTTTTTTGAGGCATATAGGAAGTTTCTTGTGGTTGATATAGTTGCTGAGGATGATGATGATCTTCGGCTTTGGAAGGGATGGGTTGAGTCTCGATTGAGACAACTTACCTTAAAGGTATTGTTTTAGGTTTCCTAGACTTTACCTTTTTTTTTCTGAACAGATATCTGGAGTTCAGTATGGTTATGCTAGGTTTTATTGCAAGGAAAATAATTTGAATTTCTAAAATGCAGATTGAACGGGATACCAAAGGAATACTGCAATGCCATCCTTACCCATATGAGTATGCAGATCCTGCAATAAAGTGTGCACACTGTGCCTTCTACATGGGTTTGTCAAGAAAAGAGGGGATGAAAAGGCGTGGCCAACAATTTGATATCCGTGGAACAGTGGAGGAATTCATGCATGAAATTGGCATGTATACATCATGGAAGCCCGGGATGGATCTAACTGTCACCCATGTGCGAAGGGAGCAGGTGCCATCTTATGTATTTGAACAAGGATACAAGAAACCCTATTCTCCAATGCATGCAAACCATGAAGAGCTGTCTGATAAGAATGACATTGAAGATTGCACATATCTGGAGGATCAGCTTAAGAGAAAGTTCGACTCTGATGGAGATGGCAATGTAAAACTGTGCAAATCTGTTAAAAGGGCTTCAGTAAGCTCACCTTGCGAGGTAACCCCACCTCATCATGGAAACAGTGTCAGCCCTGCGAAACTAGTTTCTGGTGTTGTTTGCAGTGGGGCTCAGACTTCTTTATTGCACGGTGATGATGTAAACTTGGAACAAACACACTTGACTGCTTCACCACATGGATCTGAGGATACCTCAGCATCAGGCACAAGCTGCGCAGCAGTGGGGACTGTTGTTATGGTCGATGAATATAGCAAGCTTGGTAGCTTGACATCCATTGCTGACAGTGACACAACTCAGCTTGGTAGCTTGACATCCGTTGCAGATATTGACACTACTCAGACAATGCCAGTGCACACTGAGAAGGATGAAACAAAGCTTGAGGCAATCAGAAGCTTGGCAAACAGCAGTTGTGCCGAGTTTCTGGAGAGGGCAGAAGTTGTTACTGGGAAGGTTTTTGCTGAGAACATACACTTAAGCGGGGATGGAGTAATTTGAAGTTGCATTTGAGATTGAGGTTTTTCTTCCTATTCATTCTCCCTTACCAATTAAGATTGTTTTTATATGATGAGCCCAGTGCTTGTCCTTTCATTGTTCTGTCAAATTTTTTTGATCTGCATAGTTGACGAGACGTGTCAGATGTGGTCTTGAAAGGTGATGCAGGTCTGAATTGGACAGCGCCGAGAGGTCAGAAAGCAGGGGTTAAGGCATGTCTGATCAGAATAATTTCTTCCTTAAGCTCTGAAACGCTCTATAATGTTTATGCTGTACTTGTTTGGTGCTTTTTTTATCTTTTTTTTTTTTGATAGGACTCCTCGTATGCCATCAACTGGTCAAATGGATGGCTGACTGCTGTCTGCTGGGTGGAATTTGAGTTTCTTCGTGCCTGTGGTCGGTAAGTAGGCTTGATCCGGAAGATTGCTTCTGCTCATTGAAGAAGCTGGTGCAAATCTTACAGTTGCCACGAGGGAGATGTATCGCTGTAATTGCTTCCGAGAGGGATGAAGATGGGATCCACAATGGAAGTTTTGACAATGTGAGAGGGAGTCGTGCTTGTAGGTGAAACGAAGCTGGCATCACTGTATGCTTCAACTCCAAAGATCAGCTTTATAATATTGGTTTGGAGCTCTAGGTTAATGTAGTCCAGTTACAATTGAGTCCTCATGTTTACACAACATTATCCGTTAAGAGTCTTGGACGGCAGCCTATAAAGTTCGAAGAAGTGTTTTGGCCTAAATCATTGTCACTGCAATTTCTTGGTCTTTATGTGGACGCGTCTGAAATCAATGCTCGGATCACTAGTAAGTTGAAGTATTTTACTCCGTACAATCACAGACAACTAGACAAGTGATGCTCTCAAGTTCTGTCGCCAAACACCGATCGAAGCACCGACCATGAACGGGTCCGAGGTCCAGCTCTTGCGCCCCCGCTTGCCTGACTTGTTCATGTAATCTGCTACCATTTCTGCTAGTACCATTCTGAACCTGCTGACGCCAAGGAACCAAACACCCATCGTCCTTGATTTCCCGCTATGCCGCTCGCCATGCCCATGCTCCTCTCACCGTCACAGCTAGCTCTGCTGCCTCCGAGGTGGGCGCCCTCCTCGCCTTCCAGCGCGCTCTCACCGTGCTGCCGGCGGCAACTAGCTTCTTCGCCACATGGGACGCCGGGGCGGCCTCGCCCTGCATCTTCACCGGCGTCACCTGCGACCCACAGGGACGTGTCACTGCCGTCTCCGCGGCGGACCGGGGCGTGGCCGCAGAGTCCGTTCCCTTCGACTACGTATGCCACGTGGGGGCTAGATAGACCAGGTCATGATCAGGGGGTTGACAAGGTTGACAAGTCAACATGTGGCCATGTGGGTCCCGGTCAAGTGATCCGTGCAGCTGGTAAAGGCTATAAAGTCCTAACCTCCTTGATTGTCTTTTTTTGAGGTGAATCAACTTGATTGTCTTTAATGAACCGACAATTTGATAACTACAATTAATGTCGAACTAAAGCTATACTGGCCGCGCTGCTACTCTGTAATTTCCTTTTTACGTGATCAAATGATGGAAGGAATTAAATGTCACGCCCGTCTCTTGTCTTCCAGTTTTGATAAAAAAAAGACAAAAAAGAAAAAGAAAACATGTGTATAAGGTTTTCTCCTATTACACCATGTATGAATTTCCTTTTTTTTTGTGATGCTAATTAAAACAGTTTTTAATTGTAGCTGGAAAAACATTTAGTTGATAGGTGAGACTAGGAACTTGCCTGCATTCTTTCATTATATCCTAGGAAACAAATTAAATGCACGTGTGGAACATGATTTTTTTGAAGGTGGAAAATTTCTTATTGGAGCTAGAACATTTTTATTCTAGAACAAGAAGAACTAGACCATTTGATCTACATCCAATGGTTGAAGAAGTCACTGAAAGATTAGTTAAATCTGAGTCATGTGAAAAGGAGACAGCTCCATTAAAAGAAAAAAAGGGCTCCACGCTTCTTTCCCCAACTCAACCGTTAACGCTAAGCATCTACGACGCCATTTAATGAGCCGTCTGTGTAGTGCCACCTCAGCAATTTTTTCCTACGTGGACACAAATAAATGAAGGGAGAGAGAGTTGCCGTCCTCTCACGAGACGACGAGGCGAGCTCGTGCTCCCAGTCAAAACGACGGCTTCTTCCACCGTTGTACGATCCGGCGTCGTCCCCTCCGGATCCAGTGAGAAATCGGTGCCGCGCGTCTTGCCGATCATCCTCCGCGACATACTGTGCGCTGCCTCTCTTGCAGTGCCGCGCCGTGCCTCCCGAGCCGCTGTCTCGCCGATGAGAAGTCGATTTAAAATGTTCGCGTGCCTTCCGCGATTCCGCTCCAGCCGAGCCCTGAGATGCTCTAGCTCACGGGTGATGGCGTCAATCGAAGTAGGAATCAACGTATTTACCTTGGTGAGCTCTGTGATGCTCAAATCAGAGGCCGAATCGAGCTTCACTTACCAAATCGATGATGATCCTAGCCTAAACGAGCTTCTTGAACCCAAATCACTGCAATTCCTTAGCCCGCTCCTCGCCTAATCGACCGTGTAGAGGCTAAATGAGTGCCTAGCCAATCGAAAAATAGAAATCGACGCAGTTCCCCTCTGGTTCGACCACCACGAGATCCTCCGAGCTGTCATGGCCGAGCTCACATATGGAGGTTCTGATTGATAGGGAGGTTCTGACTGATGGAGAGATTGGAGAAGGAGATTACAAAGGCCGTGACGCACGCGAAGCTCAACAGGCATCGCCGCCTCAACGCCGCAAAGCTGCACAGGTTGCGACGCTCTTCACCATGACGCTCTTCACCATCACGGATGCTCAGCCAAGAGACAAAGAAGCTAGTTTAGTTTGGTCACTAGTATACTAGTACATCAAAATTTTCCATTTAATTTATGCATTTGTTTAGTCACCCAGAGACGATGTTTGACGTTTTTAGGAATTTCACCAAAGGTGTTATTGCCAGCACAGAGTAGTCAATTTTGATTGAAACCAAAAGATTAAGTACAACTCGAATTGTTGAGTTTTAAAAGTGGTCAAAATTTTTACACCGGGCATCAACCATAGCACGTCCCTAGCAAGCAACAAAATAGTCTATAGAGATCATACATATGCTTGATCACCATGATTTATGTGCCCATACATGAGTTAAATAGTATATAGACAGCCTAATAGACAGTGCATTATACAGACTGTCTGTTTTGTTGTCTGTTTACGAGATTCAAAACATTTGCAGACGGCTGTTGTCTGTACCATTGTAGATGCTCTAACAAAATCACCGCTCTTGCCGCGTCGCTCTCAACAGTTCATATGAAGCTCCTGATGATCGCCACCACGAACGACAACAGTTCTCATCGCCCACAATAGTCCTGTGGCCCTCCTAATCACCGCCACAAACTGGAACAACGAAGGCCTCCTTTGTTGACGATTATGATTCTAAGAATCCAGCTTTTGGATTGTGATTTTCAGAATCTGAGATTGTGGAATTTGTATGACAAAATCTGGAAGGTGTTTGTTTGTCTGAATTCCACAATCCAGCTTACAGATCATTTTAGTCACTTGCAGTGAGGTCACAGTGGCAAATGGGTAAATATATGTGCCACAATCCAGCAAAAGCTGGTCCAGAACAGAATGTGGATTCTGCCTCGGATTCTGAACCAGATTATAGAATACAGACTCAAAATCTAACCCTTTGTTTCAGCTTCTGCTTTTAGAATGCTTTTAGAATCTAGAATCAAAAGCTAAAACAAATGGGCCTAAGATGACTACATGGTGGATGAAAGAAGACGACAAAGAGAGTTGAGCTAGATAGACAAGGGCCCTACTTGCAACGTTACTAACTCCAATGGCTGGCAAATTGCCGCAGCCGCATGCATGCGGGTGAGTGGATATGAAAACTAACAACCGCATGCATCATGAAATTTATTTTTCTTCATTTTGCTAACGTACATATCAAAAACGAATGGAGAATAAATTTTAAAAATCATGGGAAATTTTTCTTATATATGGAGGGTATTTCAAACTAATTTTTTTCTTCTTATTTTCTAAGATTAACGTGGAAAGTTCTATACATTGAGAACGAATATGGTGGTTCTTTTTCTTCGTCAAATATATCAGTTGCACGCATGCTCGTGAGTGGATATGAAAACTAACAACTGCATGCATCGTTAAATGTTTGTTTTGTCATTTTGCTAACGTGCATGTAAAAAATGAATAGAGAGAGCACATTTTAAAAATTGTGTTTAATTTTAGACTATTGTGTTATAATAGCAGCGATGGGAAAAATTTTTAATATAAGGAGGGTATTTCGGACTAAAATTTTCATAATGACAGTGGTGGGTAATTTCTTCTTCTTATTTTTCTCATATCAACGTGAGGATTTCTAGACATTAAGAGCAAACGTGATGGCTCCTTTTCTTTGTCAAGTGTGTGTGTAATGGTCAGAGAGTCTATTTTTCATCAGTTCTTCTAGATCTATAAATGACTCAATCCACTACAATTATGTGCAGTGGCGGAACTGAGACTGACATGAAAATGAGAGTGACCAAACTGAGAAGGATCGCTTTAATTAAACAGCAAGAATTAAGAAAAGTTTTTTTCTTGGGGGGGGGGGGGGGGGGGGGGGGGGGGGCACGACCCCTGCCATTCCCCCTCAGCTCTAGCACTATAACTTTGGGCTTTGCCATTCCATTTTTATTTCCGTTGTAACACAAGAACGGAGTCAAATATGTATAGTAGTAGTCTAATAACATATTCAAAACAAAAATACTCCGTATCATAAATGACATTTTCGTTGCCAAAATTTATGAAAAGCTCCGACAAGCAAGCGCCGCAGGAATTTTTTTTTATTTTTAACCTATTTTTAAGTAATATTTTAATAATAACCCGGTCCGAACTAAATTTCCAGATGTAGCCCATTCGGTCGCGGCGAACGACTTGGCGCGACCAAAAGGCGAGTCGCGGCAACTCATTTGGCGCGGCACCTTGCCACGTCAGCGTTGACGACCACGTCGGCAACGGCGACCACGAGTCGCGGCGAATCGTTTGGCGCGACTCAGAAGCCCGTCGCGCCGCCCCGATGGGCGCGACTCAGAAGCGCGTCGCGGCATCCTGTTTGGCGCGACCGGTTGGGACTTGCTCAAATTCCTTTCTTCCTCCTCGGTCTCTCTTCCTTCCCCTTGGCTGTCCGACCCGTCGCCCCAAGGAAACATTCTTCGAATCCGGCCGCCCTACTTGATAGAAGTCAAAATTAATAACTGCGAAGCGTTGGGTGCGTCCTTGACTTTATAAACATATTATCTTTTACAAACCCTTGTGATGCGGGCATTTGCAGAACAAATCAATACACACTGGGGCACTACCATCAAGAATGCTAATAGTTGCTATGTCTGACGAAGGTTGAGTAGTCTTTGTAGCCTCTTCAAGCTTTATTTCCAAATCATCAATACGAGCTCGTAGGTAATCCATGTATAAAGCTGTTGCGGCCTCCGGCTTTGGATCACACCACATTGTGTAGCCACAGTTATCGTCATCATCGTAACACTATAGACATTTAGTTAATTAGACTGGAAGGAATGAGCGTATAGAAAAGAACGAGGATTGATGACAGTAATTACCGATCCACGTGGACATCTGAAGAATCGTCTTCCTCCGTCATCTGGCCCGTCATACATCTGTAGCACGCATTCTTCATGGTGGCAACATAAAGGCCAACACTCATTTGATCCTTCGGGTTTTTGATTTGTCCGGAGAAAATCATTCTTCGTCTCGAGGGGAAATTGCGGAATGGGTTTAGGATACGATGCAGGACCGCAATTATTATCTGTGTATGGTATTGTTGGTATAGAAGTGGATGAAGTTGCTCCCTGATATCGTCGCCGGCGGCTTGGGGTCCGAGACATTTGTAAACTTTTGTGCGACTCGCCGGATTGCAAACGGGTAAGTAGTAGATAGAAAGCAGACGCGCCGGGCCGATGGGCGCGACTGTCTACATAGTCGCGCCAAACTGTTTGGCGCGACTATGATGGGAGTCGCGCCACAGGTGGCGCCTTTCCAGTAACGAGATGGAGCTCGGCGGGGAGGAAAAATTTTCTAAGTCGTGGTCGCGCCAGACAGATTGGCGCGATTCCTGCTAACCCCATCCTGCGACAACTACCGGCTTTGCTGTTGTTATGCCCAGACGAATTATATATTCGTTGACGAAAATAGAAACAGCCATAGTACAACCACATGGAATGTGACAAAATACATGTTCTGCATAGTTATCACACATGTTACATGGTTCAACACACAATGAAACAATGTTCTAAACCGTTTATAAAAAAAAGAGACCACGTGGGAGGGTCAATGTCATTCAATTACAATACTGTGTGGCCTCGGTGCATGTCATCGTAGACGTTGTCAAGGAGCGGATAGCGCTGGTGGGGGCCCATGTACCTACAAAACAGTACAATTTGTTCATGAACTTTGTGCAAATGAAACATCGTTATTATGTAAAATAGGGTTAATACGAATACAATTATAGAACCAATGAATATGTTACCTGCGTTGAACTTGAAGATCCAACATCAAGAGACCTATTATTTCCAGATCCCCGACGAGTTGTGTTAGCCCCACGTCTTGGTTTGTTCTTCGGACCCATTTTGTGATGCTCAATTCTGTGGCCTTCTTCGTGACATAATGTGCAACGTACTTTTGTAGGAGCGTCATTGAAGTCACCAAATCCATACATATCGGCGCCGTAGCCTTTTTGCGAGTCATCGAGCTCGTTTCGCAACCTTTTCTATTTCCGCCTGCCCTTTTTGTCCTTCAAGAGCAAAATGTCTGGGATGTAGTCCAATCCGATATATTCCGGCCACTGCGTGCTATCAAGACACGGTTCGAAAGTTGTCTCCCATGTTCTTAAAGCGGAAAGTTTGGAGTAGTAAGGACTCATATAAGTAGGTGACTCGTAGTCCACACGTCGCGAACGGCACGCTGTGATGATATGCGAGCAAGGAAAATGAAACAATTGAGGAGTCATGCATGTGCATGTAACAGTGTCACCTATCTCGACCCTATATTGACGGCCGCCGGACCTCTCACCACCCATGTCGGTATGACTCACTGAACGAACATCGTACACAAAAAGCCTTGGATCGAATAAACGTGCTTCTTGATTCGTAGAGACCTTGCCTTCCTCTTCTAGTTTGGCAGCCATGCCATCTCCCCATTTCTTACCCGCATCTATTGCATTTCGGGCCTTCTGCCACCGGGTGACAAAGTAAAAATTACATTTGTGAAATGTGAACTCAACGATGGCGGCCACTGGCATTGCTCTTATCCCTTTAAGGACATTGTTGAAGACCTCAGAGATATTTGTGGTCATTATGCCGTATCGGTAGCCGCCATCATCATACGCTTGCGCCCACATACCTTTGTCGATCATGTGTCGCCGCAACCAATCCTTTGCACGCTCGTTCATAAGCTTTTCCAAATCCTCTAGTCTCCTGTTAAATGTCCTCTCAGTCTTCGCTTTGCATAGAAGCTTTAGTCCACTTATAACTTCCTTTTTTTTTGCCTCCTCCAAATGTTCGCCGCAAAGTGACGCATGCACCACCTATGCACTAGAGGGGGATATCCATCTAGCTCTTCCCTCGCAGCGTTCAGAAGACCTTGGTGCCTATCTGATATCATGCAAACCTGTCTCCCTGGCCCAATTACATGACGCCGCACATGTCTTAGGAACCAAGACCAACTGTCATTGTTCTCACCCTCCGTTATAGCAAACGCAATAGGAATCAATTGATCCTCCGCATCAATCCCAACAGCAACCATCAATGTCCCCTTATACTTGCCCGTCAAGAATGTGGCATCGACACTCAATACGGGTCTGCAATGTTTAAATGCCTCCACGCATTGAGGAAAACACCAAAACACTCGGTGAAGAACCGGTTTCATCCATCCATTACCATCGCTGCATTGCTTGCCTCCGGTATCAATGAAATATTTTGTCTCGGGATTCAAATGCGCAATTCCACTTAGTACACGTGCAACCCTATTGTACGACTCCTTCCAATCTCCCCATAGTTCTGCCATTGCAAATTGTTTCGCCCTCCATGCCTTGCTATATTTAACTCGATAACCAGTGAACCCATGAATTGCCTCAATCAAGGACGAAACAGTGATGTTGGTGTCCGCCCAGACGAGTGCCGCGGTACGAAGTCCAAGGTATCTGGCCGTGCACTGAGAGTGGACCTGAGCAATGTGTGCAGACGCGCATGTGTGAGGTTGTTTCACCTTTGTCACCTTCCAACGTTTGCCGTCTGCCTTTATTAGACGTGCCCAGACACCCCACGAACATGTCAGCCTCTTACACCTGACTGTGTACCTCTCCTCCTTATTGGAGTGTGAGACGTAGAACAGCCTGTGATGCCGGACCGCGTAGTCCTCCAAGAAGAGCTTCAGGTCTGCCATAGAATCAAATATCATACCCTTCTTGATTAACGGATTTATGCTGTCTGGCCTCCCATGCGTTAACAAGAAAGCATTATCACTTAATGCATTCGTCGTTGCAGTCACGTCCACATGTAGTGGTGCATTTGGTAAACAAACTTTCATCGCACGCAATGCGCGTCGATCCTCCTCATTGTATATTGCACTCCAATTTATCTGCGCATTGACGGTACTCTCCACCCGGTGTCTCTCACGGCGGAGCCCTTTCATTCCCAAAACTTCCTCTCCTCGGACATCCTCACGTGCTGTCTCAACCCCATAAGTTGCACCGCTGCCATCTCCTCGTGGGACATCTTCAGGTCCAGTCGGTACCCCATCCTCCTCATTATCAACATGGTCCTCCTTGTGGTCACGGTTGCTCTCGGTGTCCGATGAGGAAGCTACTATGTGTTCAATATTATCCTCTTCTTCTTCTTCTCTATCCTCATACTCAAATGTGTCATTGTCAAAGTCGTTGTTTACCACGGCAAGATCAAACCCCGCGATGGAGGCATCAATGGAACCGAATATGGTTGTCGGCAGCAATGGAGAAAGAGGATCATGCGCTGAAGGTCCTTCTTGACTCAGAGCTTGAACGGCCTCATCATGTCCCTCGTTGTTCTCACCGTCGGGGACAATAGCACCACCACCACCAGCACCACCTCCTATATTTGTTGCATCATGTTCAATAACATCTACTATTACTTCAGCGATTCTAACTTGTGCGTCGTGCAAACATTCCTTGTAAAGCAACCAATTTTCCTCCGAACCCAACTGTAGCAAAACATAATGAGCTCTACCACCTCCACCAGCATCAAACCGTCCTCGAAATCGCAAACCACGTTTACCACCAAGAAAAGTCTGTGCTCTGGTCTCAACTTCACTATACATGGGTGGTTTGACAAATGTGACAACTTCTTCCGACATGTTCAACAATTCCCCGTTCCGATCCACCGTTCCGCCGAAAAATATACGAACCACTCGGTCCATCTGCATAAATTTCACATGATTTAGTAATTACGTCACCATTAATGCAATATATAAGTTATATTCGTGTCAACCCTAACTACCAATACGCAGCACGAAACAAGAACATTTCCAAATCTAATTGGTCAACATGCCTGTGTCACCTTGGCGAGTCGTAGCCTCGCGATGGGGTCTGCACATACGGTAAGACCCGACGAGGAGGGGGAACAAAGTAAAGGGCGCCAAAGGAGCCGGAGGACAAAGGAAAGAACCGCACGCGGGACCGACGAGCGGAGATTCCTCTGCTTTATGAGACCGCCCGGTCGCGCCAAACTGATGGGCGCGACTCCTGGTACCAGTCGCGCCAAACAGTTTGCCGCGACACCTGGTACCGACCGCGCGGGAAAAGGCTCGTCGCGCCATTACGTTTGGCGCGACTCCTGGTACCGCGCGGGGGAAAAGGCTCGTCGCGCCATTACGTTTGGCGCGACTCCTGGTACCTCGCGGGGAAAAGGCTCGTCGCGCCATTACGTTTGGCGCGACTCCTGGTACCGCGCGGGGGAAAAGCCTCGTCGCGCCATTACGTTTGGCGCGACTCCTGGTACCGCGCGGGCAAAACGCTCGTCGCGCCAAGATGTTTGGCGCGACTACTGAACGAGTCGCGCCAGCGAATTCCCATTTGCAGTAAGCACAGGAAATGGCTTGTCGCGCCAAACACCTGGACGAGTCGCGACAGCGATTTCCCGTTTACAGTAAGCACAGGCTGCTTCACACATCATACAACTCCAACATAGTGCAACTCGTCAAACAGAAATAAACATAGTTGAGCGTAGACATGGAAACATAGTTGACATAGCATAGCTAAGTAACAAACTTATTTTATAATGTTTAGCGTGGTCATACAAACCCTACGACATGGTGCAAACTTATTTTACATAGCTAAGTAGTGAGTTCCTAAATGGTTAATCAAGACCCCGGTGTGTAGGGCTTCCTCTTCTTCCTAAGACGGCCGGGGGCAGTGGGAAGGACATTAGCACTCTCAACATCCTTCCTTCTTCGTTGTTGGGGGCCTCGCGGAGACGGCTGTGAAGAGCCGGGTGCATCTGGAATTTGGGAAATCCCTATTACGTCCTGCAATATCCGAAAATTGCACAATGTGTAAGATCACTTAGCTTGCAATATATGTTGCTAATTTCAAATAGGTTCAGAAGGTACCTGGTGATCATAAGAAGAATCGTTGTCCCCATCATCCTCGCTCTCCGACGATTCATGACATGCACCACTGCTACTGCCGGTTACATATCTATGTGTTGTCGATGTAGAGGGGGTTCTTGTGCCGGACCGCGTGCGTGACGGAGCTCTCTCCGATCCTTCTTGCTGCGCTATATCATGTTGCTCAATGCAGTTCAACTTCAGAGCAAGCCGCCTACAGCTCCTACGCACCCGCTGTGAGGAGGAAACAACCCAAGTTACCACTAATTAATTGAACCGCCTGCAGAACATAATTCAAAATGCACAATATAGGCATTGCTTACCTGCGCAAAAGCTCGTAGCGCTCCCAACTCATGTGCCGATCCTTGAGGGTGGCGCAAGGCATGTCCCGCCTCATTTGCAAGCCGGCCCATTTGAGTTGCCTTTAACGCAAAAACACATACAACAATCAGCGGGAATATAAACATGGATGCATTAAATTGTTATAGCAGCGAGACACATTACGCACCATGTAGTTGTGAAGCGGCGCTCTCTCGGACTGGGTGCCTACCCGAGTAGCCGCATCGTACTCATCTATGAGGTCATCATCGTCGCCCGAGTCCGGTAGATCAGCAATATGGGCAGCAGTGAAAGCAGGTCGGAGGTGCAGGCGAGAGTGCTCATGCAACCATTCCAAGTATTCCTTGAATGCGGATGCCCTGTGCGCTGGACCATTGGTAGGCCATATGGTGTGCTGCCCTCGTGTGTCCCACATAGAAATGTACGGCTGGTGCTTCTCCGCCCAGTCTACGGCTCCCCTCTCCTTCCTTCTGTCCACCCTGTAGAACCAACCAAATCATTACATGTAAATTTGTCATATAGGGCTACGAATCAGCTAAATTAATCAAACCGTAACCACGAAACATACTTGTGAAGAGTTTTGTTTGTCGTGGGGCATGACACATTAGTAACTTGCAGCCTGTCAAACTGACGCATCACGCGTTGGGGGAGGTGCCACTCCACAGCGTAGTAAAAAATCATGGGCATCTCCAACCGCCAAAACTCAGCATCACGCTTGCACAAGGGACTAAGATTCATTCTATTATCTCTTCACGGTCATACGGGTGCCACTCCACCTAACCAAAACGATGCAGGGAAATATGTGCATTCGTTGTTACCAAACATTGCAACAAGAAGAGGAAAGAAATTTTTTTTAGATGTAGAAACTCACCTGATGTTGAGTTAACACATCGAACTCGTTCATGTACGACATGTAACGTCTTTTTCAATTTCCGACCACATTTATGCAATTCTTCCAGATGAACCCAACAGTTGGCAAAGACTCTTCGTCGTCAAATTCCCACTCCTACATTGCATTAACACATCAACTTCATTAGTAACAGCAACATACATAAACATACACTCTTCAACAACATTTAACTTTACCTCCGCCGGTGCACGGTCAGGTCTACCAATAGGAAACCGTTCCCACATCCAAACCTGTAGCAAGTACAAACAGCCTCCAATGCTTGAGCTATTTCCAATCCTCTGACACGCGTCACAAAGCTGCCGGTACAGGTACGCAAGCACTGCCGAACCCCAACTGTAAGTAGCGATAGTCTCCCATGGCCCTGCGATAATGGGAAACACCATCCAAGATATGGTGTTTCCACTACCGTCGGGGAACAGAAACCCGCCAATCAAGTGCCACAACCAAGCGCGAGCAAACCTCTCAACCAACAATTCCGCAGCCTCTTCTGCATGCAACTGGCTGAAGTTCTCCAATAGCCACGCCGAGCTAACCCCAGTCGTCTTCCTATCCTTCACATTCTCATCAGCCTCAGGTGGCCTCAGCCCCAACGCATCCTCAACCATGTCTCTCCATCCCACCGGCTGCACCATTCCTGTTACGGCATGTCCATCGATTGGGAGACCCAAGATCATAGCAACGTCCTGCAACGTCACCGTCACCTCCCCACACGGCAGGTGAAAAGTGTGGGTCTCCGGCCTCCAACGGTCCACAAGTGCCGTGAGGGCAGGTGAGTCCATTAGGGGCAATCCTGCATTGACCAACCGCGCCAAAGGCAGCAACCCCGCCCGTCGTATGTACGGAGCGTAGCGCTCATCCCATGGCATAGGCTTGTGGGTCCGCGACCGCAACGGCGTCAGCACCTGCAATGAAATACAATTACACTCCGGATAGTGCATATTGCAATTACAACAGCATATACATTATTCTTTGTGTCAACAACAATTTATTACCTGACCAAGGTCAACAAGATGGTGAGCGCGGTGCTTGTTATCATACACGGTGTCAAGGAGCCGGTACCGCGGGTGAGGTGCCATCTCTCTACAAAACGTTATAAATTAGAGTTAGGTAACAACTCTACATAAAACCAAATCATCATTCCAATTCACCGTTCCACCTACACAATTTTCCATCTACAAACTTTTACAATCCATTTACTACTACCCTCCACATAATTGCAACACATTACACTATATATACCTCATTCGTCTTTATATGATCTAGTCGATTACCATTTCTTCAGAAATGCCTTGCCAGCCAAAACCAAAAAGGTCCATCTACAAAGTTTTGAAAACGATTATCTACTTCCCTCCACATAAATGCATTACATACAACTACATATACCTCATTGAAGCTCTTACATTATGTACCCGATTGCCATTGTCTTAAAAAATGCCATGCAACCCATCCATCCTATACGTCAATCATACATTCCACACATTACAAGCCATCCATCGAACGATACATGACCTCCTATAAACCTCCATTCGTACATAATATACCACCACGCATTCACACATCCTTCAATATGCCAAACCCTAACTACCTCAATCCGGTCATATTTCAAATTCCTATGGAAATGTAGTTGGACTAGATGGAGGACTTACCTTGGAGAGGCGTAGCCCCGTGATTTCGGGTCGATTCACCAAGTACGGCGGCCGGATTCGACGAACTTTCCTTGGGGCGACGGGGTCCAACAGAGGAGAAGAGAAGAGAGACCGAGGAGGAAGAAAGGAAGAGGACCGCGCCCGGGCGGCCGCGGCGGGCCTAAGTGCCAACCGGTCGCGCCAAACAGGATGCCGCGACGGGCTTCTGAGTCGCGCCCATCGGGACGGCGCGACGGGCTTCTGAGTCGCGCCAAACGCCTCGCCGCGACTCGTGGTCGCCGTTGCCGACGTGGTCGTCAACGCTGACGTGGCAAAGTGCCGCGCCAAATGAGTTGCCGCGACTCGCCTTTTGGTCGCGCCAAGTCGTTCGCCGCGACCGAATGGGCTAGATCTGGAAATTTAGTTCGGACCGGGTTATTATTAAAAATTACTTAAAAATAGGTTAAAAATAAAAAAAAATTCGCGCCGCAGCATGCCACTCTGGCAGCGAGGAGACAAGCGTCCAACTTTCCCAATGCCATCTGAACATATATAGGAAACGAAAATACATTAAAGAAACATATATACATGACTTTTGATAATCCATTAAAACAGATGGTGAGTAGTACTTGAAAACCAAAAACTCAAACCATCTAGCCTGCTACAATAGTACTTCATCTGTGCTCATATTAGAGGGCGTTCTGAGTTTTGATCTATTTTCACAACAGAGGGCGTTCTGAGTACAAGCGTGGTTTCCTTCCAATATTGCCCCCGTCTCCGCAAGCTCGCGAGAATTTTCTTTAAAAATAATATTTTCTTTGCTGGGAATTACAGAAAAAATACCAAAAATTAAAAAATTACAAAAATAATACCCAGTCGTGCGTCCAACGCATGAAAATAGGGTAGTCGTGTGTTGAACGCACGAAAACAGAGTAGTCGTGCGTCCAACGCACGACTACCCTATTTTCGTGCGTTCAACGCACGAAGTACAGGTTGTCGTGCAACCAACGCACGAAAAATCGTGTCGGCACTGTTGAGACAGAGCAGTCGTGCGTTGGTTGCACGAAAACTAGTAGTCGTGCAACCAACGCACGACTACTCCCCTTCTCAATAATTCGCGTCGCTCCCTCTCCGCTATCTCTCTCTCTATCTCTCTCGCTCTCGCGTGTGTGTGTGGCGGAGGCGAGCCGGTGGCGGGGCTGGGCGGCGGCGGCGCGGCGGCGGGCGGCGCGGCGCTGCGGCGGGCGGCGCGGCGCGGCGGCGGCGGGCGGCGGGCGGGGGTGGCCGGCGGTCCGGCGCGGACGCGGGGAGGAGAGCCGGCCATCGGGCCGGCAGAAGGTAGAAGAAGGTCTTTTTTTTTTAAATAAAACTTATCGGTAATTGTTTTGGATCATCCAGCTTATAATATAAACGCAAACTTTTAACAATCTAGCTCTAGCTTTAGTTGTTGTGTGAGATTACCGAACTCGTTCGAATGGGAGGGTGGCGCTTGCCGTTGCCGAAAGACGATATTCGGTCTCCATTTTTTTATACAATATAACTCCTTGGTGCTGTTATCAATCAGCTGATGCTCGGCACTCGGCAGCTAGCGCTTTATCATCCAGTGTGTGGCTGAGTGCATTATCATCGTTTAGCAATCGATCTCCTGCATTGTCAATGTGAATCCAGTAGCAAATCGATTAAATAGAACATGGAGTTGAACAAAAAAAGGAAGTTGCATGTAATCGATTGAGTAGAATATATTGTATGAGAAGTAATTGAGTAGAATAAAATTATTAGTAACATATATGTAAATTTGGTAGAATAGATATAAGTAACTTTAGTTGAGTAGAATAAATGTAAATTTAGTATAATAGATATAAATTTAGGTTTAAATGAAAATTAGTTAGTATTGATATCTATTTATAATTTTGGAATTGTGTCGGGACGTGCAAATGAATCATATGTTTATGGCGTACAAAGAAAAATAATGAGACTATAGAAATTTGCTTTATGATTTTTTAGGTGCGGTCACGTCGAATATGCCAAGTCTTAGAATTTACTACGGCAGTGGAGAAATCCGACATGGTCCATATGGTGTTGACTTGAGCAATTTTCCTTTTGTGGATATTGAGCACCCTAATCCTGATGGCACAAGGATGATAGAGATGAGAATGTGGTTGACCCAATTTATGCAATTAGACCCAATGATTTATTCTGTTAAGGTGCAATGCTTGTGGAGTCGTAGTACAAATCCATTTTTTTGGGAGCTGAAGGAAGTTCGTCGGACGGAGAAGTGGTTGAGCTGGTTGAATTGGTGTCGGAAACGACAGGCTTCTTTAATTATGCTAGTGCAAGGGTGTCCGAGAGAATTGTATGATGACGCTTATGCTGTTTCACAGACCAGTGCAACATTAGAGATTGGACAAGATAACCGTCATCATGAAATTGCAAGGGCGACGGAGGAAGTTAGGCATGAGGTGGTTGAGCATGGGCACATGGGTCAGCCTGAGGTTGCTGAGGGCGAGGCCGACGCGGGTGAGGATAATGAAGCAATACTTGAAGAGATTGAGAACGTGGATCGTAATGCAATGCATGAGGAGCATATGTTAGCTAATTCTCTCAATGACGATGATGATCAAGAAGACGATGATGATGATGAAAATTGGTCCAATAATCCCATCCCAGATGAATGGAACAGGGAGGATAAAGCGAGGATGGAAGTTATGGAAAACCGTGGTTCCCGTTGGGAGTATGGGTCAAGCATGATTCAACTGGATCAGGTCTTCCCTAATCGTTCTGAGCTGAAAGACGCTGTGGCGCGTTGGGCAATGAGATCGCTTAGAGAGGTGTATGTTGTGAACTCTAGCCCCGTGAAGTACAGTGTAAAGTGCAGAAATGATGGATGCAATTTTTATGTTCATGCATTCGAGCCGAAGCACGAGACACACTGGGTGGCCTCTAGAGTTGTCGAACACAGTTGCATATTGGAAAATGTTGGTCGAAAACACCGCAACCTCACTGCTAACTTGGTAGCAAATGAATTATTCTACGAGATCATCGAGAAGAGGGACACAGAATGTTCGTACATACAGCGTTCATCGCTCGTCAATTCAAGTATGAGATTAGTTACCAAAAGGCTTGGAGGGCAAGGCAGAAGGCCTTAGAGAAACGTTGGGGCACTTATGAGGCTTCATACTGCAATCTATCTCGTGTGCTTGAGATTCTGAAGGTAAGAAACCCTGGGACATACATCGCATTGAAGGAGACTGCGTTCGCTGATGATCAACTAAGGATATTTCGGCGTGCCTTTTTTTCTTTGGGGCAGTGTATTCAGTCGTTTCAGTATTGTCGTCCTGTACTTTGTGTGGATGGCGCATTCCTGACCGGCAAGTACAAAGGTCAAATATTGACTGCAATAGGAGTTGATGTGAACAACCAGATAGGCAGATACTTCCTTTGGCTGGAATGGCCTTGCACATGGCGGTACGTAATATTCTTCTATGACTTTCAATTTTTATTTACCATAACCACGTGTGCTTAATAGTGTCTTCCATGGCAGACTGATTTGGGTAGGGAGATCTATTCAGAGGCAGACAGTATGGCATCCCTCCTCCGAGAGACCCAGCAACCAGGGTGTGGGATAGCCCTTGAGGAGATTACAGCTGCGTTCTCACATCTGGCCGCGAAGGGCCGGCGTATTGTAGAGCTTGCTTCTTGCCGCCAGGTGGATGCTGCTGGTCGTGGCTCTTCTGCGTCTCAGCGACCCCCGCGAGTCCCGTCTTGTACCGCAGAGCAGTTGTACGGTGGCCAGTTCTACAGGACACGAGCACCTCCACCACCACCTCCACGCCCAGATGAAGCAGGAGGGTCCGGTTGGCATGGTCCTATCCTTACACCTATGCCTGGTATGTCATTTTTTTGTTATAAGCAATGAGTTTATTTATTACGAAAGTAACTAATCAAGTGTACGTGCTGTAATGCAGGGATGGCCCGTTTTGAGGGTAGTGGCGGACAGACGTCGCATGCATCACCAGTGTCTAGTGGGTCTATGTTTCAGGACACAGACACTCAACATGACGTGATGACACAGGCCTACAGGGCTCCTCCGTTCACTCAGGAGACGCAGGCAGACGTGGGTTACATGGAGGTTCGCCAGTTTCCCAGACGCGAGCGGGTCCCACCGGATTATTACACTCCGTCGGCATACGATCGTCCTTATGGTGCTCAGGGCAATGAAGAACAGGTCCCACCTTCCGCACGCAGGCCAAAGCGTGGGAGAGCCAGGGGTCACGGTCAGGGCAGTAGTCAGGGATGACTACTTGACTAGTACATTTCTTTTGTTAATGTAATATTAAGAACTTAAGCATTACCTATCTTTTATTATTAACTTAATTATGCACTGAGACATGACTAGACAACCTTTAGTGACGTGACGACACGCATTTATTGTTTTCGTACGGCGACACATCCATTCACGGGCAACTTTGCAGAGCATCCGATACATCTCCTCTTCTTTTCTTTGTAGTCTTCGTCCATAGACCACAAGAGTTATGGCTATAAAACGCACACATCGTCCGTCACCACAATTTGTCCCACAGCTATGGAGTTTCCCAACGACCCACCCTTCAACAAAGAGACGTTACCTCTCAAAGATGGCTTCATTGCTCCCATGTGCCTCTGTGGCACTCCATGTAGGCTAGTGAAGTCACTCGTTCTCGGTGATGACTACAGCAAGAGGTTTTGGATGTGCAACAACTACCAATATGACCCACCATCGCATGGTCTTTACTTTTCCGATGGGAGGCCAAGGGTAACTACTTGTAGTTCATCATTCTTTACTTGCACCGTTGATTTTTACTTACTAATACGTTCATAACATTGCAGTCCCCACCGCCTCTCTGTGAGTTCATCGAGTATGTCGACACTGAGCAGACACCAGAGGATATAGCCCATGTCAACCGTGTCGCTCAACGTGCAAGAAGGCATTGGCTTGACATGGTAGCTGAGGAAAGGAGAGAGGAGGAACGCAGGAAGATGAGGCAGGAGGAGGAAGAGCGTCGACGCAAGTACGAAGCTGAACGCAAGCAAAGAGAGGAGGCGGAACGGAGGCGCAAACAAGAGGAAGATCGCCTGGCTCATGAGGCCCGCAAGGCCGAAAGGGAGAGGATGCGCGAGAGAGCTCGCCGCGCTAGGGCGGCAGGTCCTGATGCCTTCAGAAAGGGGAAATATCCGCGTTGCACTCAGTAGAAGGCCTTAGAGAAACATGTCTAAGGATGACAGAGGATGAACTTCGTAAGCGTTGTTTTAGACTTTCCCCTAAGGCATGTTAGGCTTAGAACGGAACACAACTATGATAGCAGTCGTCACGTGTTCCGTACATGCCATTGCAACCAGTATTTGTAATCTTTGTTCTACTTCACTCCATGTATCGGGACCTAAGTTCTTGTTTTACAAAACATGTTATTGTTTCTCGACGACCAGATTTTTCATACCACCCTAACCATCTAAGCAGGCATCAACAAATATCTCTGTCCATGTCAGCGTGAAAATGCCATCAAATAATGGAGGTAGGGGACGTCTGCCCATGCTGTGGCCCATGCTTCTCAGAGCATCTAAGGAGCAAAAATGAGCATGCTGTCTCCACCACGTTGCTAGCTGCGCTGTATTAACGTACCAATCGCTGCTGTTGCTAGTGCCTCTGTATCGTGTTATCATGTCAGTCACTGCTATCGAGCACTATTGCAGCACGCCTGCCTTTCACATTAATGATGACTGATTTAGACTACCTGTACGACCGCGACATGCATAGCAGCGTCCTGTCAACATCACGTTGCAAGTTGCATCGTCTTGGCAATTAACTCATTGCTGTTGTTGCCGCTCCGAGCTGTCTAATCAGTCCTTGTATGGACCAACCATCTGTGTAAAGCGTCACCGGTACCTAATCAGCCGAACAGATCGAGAGTGCCTAACCCCATCTTCAGTTGTCTATAAAACCTATACGGCTACAGAACACCTAAAACCATCCACTTAGACGGCAAGCAAAAAAATGGCAAACAACAGATCGAGAGTGCCTAACCCTGCTTGGGAGGACCGTCCGTTCTGCTATTGCGGAGACCGTGCCAAGCTTTCAACTTACGGTGGTAGTAGGTTCTTCCATTGCCCTGTGCCTGATGGCGAGGTATGTTGTTATTGAAACTACAAAATCTCACCCTTCGAACTATGTTTGATTTATAACCATCATTTGTGTAGGAACTATGTGAGTTCGAAGAATGGATTGACCCCCCGCCACCACCAAGAATAGAATGTTATGTGACAGTCGAGGAAACTACTGAGGACTACAACATGCAGAGGGAAGACTACGAAAGGATGGAACAGGCAATTGTCTCCACCGGCCTACAACTACCCGAACGCGAGATAGGTATTAAATTGCGAGAGGATGAACTAGCAAGCCGGAGGATTGCCCGTATGCTAGCCGCAAAAGCAACATCCTCAAAAGGAAAAACAAAAAAATCAGGGACCAAATAGACGATGCAACCAGTATGCCTCCTATTATGTAGCCGTACCTATATTTCCGTTGGAGCTAAAATATTTCCGAAATCTCTATTTACAAGGGACTAAAATATGTGTCGCCCATAATATCAAGGGAGGCGCCGTGTTTACAATGGTTCAAAAGTAACCTTGGTTAGGTTACTTGTCAACCCGGATGCTCAGGAACCCATCTATAAATAGAGATGCCATACATATGTTTCATATCATTCTCCACTACACGTATAATAGAATGTAACGCAAATAGAGAGTTGACCCATTTTGGGTACACAAATCGTTGGAGAAGTTCCATAACGGGGCTCCCGCAAATGCTCGTAAGCGAGGGCACTCCCCTCCAGCCGGTGTTGATCCTCCAATTTGCCATTGCGGTAAAGAATGCTCATCAGGTATCTCCTTCGACTACGACACATACGGTAGAAGGTTCTGGAAATGCAGCGAGCCAACTAGGCTCTCGTTCTTCACGGAGGAGGAACAAAAAAATGAGGTACTTTTTTTTTTGTCAAATCGTGGTACGTCTGACAACGTTCGCACTGCACTTACATATCTCTCATTTGTGCAGGGTGTTCAAAGAACGTTGTTCAAGAGCTCACAGAAAACTGTTGGTTGCAATTTCATTGAGTAGATCGATGACCACATGACACCGGAGGATGAGGCATATGCAGCCATGATGAGGAACTATGAGTCCCATGAGAAGGGGAAGGGCGCCTCTGGAAGCAATTAGTTACGGAAGCGTATCGTTTATTTTAAATTCCCTAAGGCATGTTTGGTTTAGAGCAGCACAATGGTCATCAAGTGATCCGCTCACGCCATTTGTTGTAGCCTCCTTTATTTTTTTCCTAAGTGTCACTCACTATGTCGTCTTTTCGTATTTGCGGAATGGTACTATGAAATGACTAGCGCTGTCACATGCCAATGAATTAATATCTTCATGTTGTACCCGTTGATTAAATGTTTCTCCAACAAATGAATTCAGTGTGGTCACATTCATGTACAAAGGACTCCCGTGTCCGAACCGATTTAATTGCGAGCCGTATAATCGCTAAAGGACGTCCTACGCACTGCTGAATGGGCCATTCGCTAATTGAAGAGCCTCAATAATTCACCTGCCTTGTACTGCTACCCCGTCCTTGTGGTCACTAGGCAATGGCAGCATGCTGTCCACATCACATTGCACGTAGGGTCATGCTTTTCAGAGCATCTAAGGAGCAAAAAATGAGCAAAGATGCCGATGCCATGCATCACAGTGCCATCAATTCATTGAGGTGCGGGACGTAGGGTCACGCTTTTCAGAGCATCCAAGGAGCAAAAATGATCAAAGATTCCGATGCCATGCATCACAGTGTCATCAATTCATTGACCCTGCATCAGTGCATGCATCTGCCCCCTGCATGCATGTCCATTATTGCTGTCATACCCTACCCTACCTCTGTTACATCCACATCACTGGCCAAAGCAAAGCACAGCAAAGGTCATGTCGATATCATCACTGTCACATGCAAAGCATCCAATGCCCAGCTTCGCATATAAATCTAATGGGTTGCACAAAGAAAACAAGGTACCTACTCCATCAAACCGTCCATATGGCTGAGTCAAGCAACAGAAGCCTTCTATTGCCTCCCTGGAGCGACCGGCCGCTATGCAAGTGCGGTCATCGAGCCATGATTTGAACGTCGACAAAGCGTGCCACATGTGGCATGAGGTTCTTTGGGTGTCCTAACTTGGACCCTGATTTCATAGTAACTAAGCATTTCTCTAACATTTGTAACATTTTCCAGTCTGTAACGCTACAACATTTTCCCTTACCTTCAGGGTTGTGACTTCAAGCAATGGATTGATTCGGTTCGGCCCACAAATGCCACTCGTGCAGCCATCGAAGCGGAAACCACAAGTGAATACCCCATCAGGATGGCTGACCATGAAAGGCTCCAACAGGCACGTCCTACTAGACGGCAAAGGGAACAAAACATTCAGCACGCCCAACCTACAAGCAAGGAACTAATGGAGCAAAGGATCAAGGCAGCAATGGATGAACGTCGCCGTCGTGAAGAGCGAACACGCCAGCGTGCAATGGCACGAAGGCGTGAGCGTGAGGAAGCAGCTCATCAACGCCATGCTCAACAAGTAGCTGCATGGCGCGAGGAAGCTCGACGGGCACAAAGAGGGCCTAAGTAGCAGCATTACTTACATTCATGTCGCTTCAATTTCAAGTATCCTAAAGCAATTGTCCTTCCCTTATCGTAGTAGTTTATGTGGGATATAATTGCATTTGTATCGGTGACGTCTTGTATCTAGCCAATGTTGTATTATCCTCGTTCAATGTTGCATTTCCAATTTCCTAAGGCATGTCAGGATTAGTGCGGTGCACAATTAGGTTAGTGGTTGTGTGTACCGAACATGCCAGTGTAATTTGTTAACCTATGTACTTATATTTTAATGCATTATTCGATTTCCTCACCAATGCTATATACTTTCCTTTCTTCTCTCAACACTCGTGGACTTCTTTTTCGCTTCCAAACACTTTGCTAGTCGGGTTAGCTTCCAATTCACTTTTCTAGTCCTTTACTCACGTCAAAAAAACTTTGGAAACCACACAATTTTGACTCTTAATCCTAAACATATGAGAAACCAAAATTGCATGGCATAAAAAAATTATTTTACTAGTTTTAGCATGTTGAACACACGAAAATAGGTTAGTCGTGCGTTGAACGCACGAAGATAGAGTAGTCGTGCGTCGACTACTCTATTTTCGTGCGTTCAACGCACGAAAACCCTATATACGTCTCTTCCCGACGCACGACTACTCTATTTTCGTGCGTTCAACGCACGAAAACCCTGTATACGTCTCTTCCCGGGCTATACATGGTATTTTCGTGCGTTGGACGCACGACTACTCTGTTTTCGTGCGTTCAACGCACGACTACCCTATTTTCGTGCGTTGGATGCACGACAGGGTATTATTTTTGTAATTTCTCAATTTTCGGTATTTTTTCTGTAATTCCCAGCAAAGAAAATATTATTTTTTAAAAAAATTCCCGAGGTACGAGCGTGGACCGTGGAGTAACTCGCATTATAATCGAAAAACGTCGGACTGAGCAGATATCTAAACGTCACCGCGTTTTGCTCCCCCAAAAAAAAAACCGTCACCGCGCATCCCTTGAAACCCGCACGCTCCCAACTGCGACTCCATCAATCCCTCTCGCGCACGCAAGCCGTAGCCGCAGAGACGCAGTCTCGTTGGCTTGCCGGCGTCGCCGTTGCTCAAGCGCCTTTATGGCTTGCGCGCTGCTCTCGCTAGCTCGCCGGCGCTGCTCGACCCTAGCTCGATTGCTCTCGCTAGCTCGCCGGCGCCACCCTGGCTCCATCGCACGCGCCGGGCAAGCCTCGCTCCGCTCTCGCTAGCTCGCTCGGCAGCAGGCTGTCGCGGCGCTCGCGCTCGCGCGGCGGCCTCGGTCGCGGTGTCGGCATTGACGTGCATAGCATGTTGGCACTTCCCAAGCAAGCATGAACTCGCTTCCGGCCATAGCTCGCTCGCCGGTGGCACGAGTCCTTCAAAATCCATGGCACCATGCTCATCTTCTGCCTCAATAGGGATGCATGTGAACTTGTAAAACTCCATGCACGGGTGCTTCCTCTTGTGGTTCAAGGTTCGAACCAAAATCATCACTATGTGGCTCCAGATTCAAATCAGACCTACTCAAAACGAAAATTGAAAACAAACTTGTGTAGTAAGATCGAGTATGATTGCAATGGCAGAAAACAAACATGTGTATGAAGAACATACCTCTAGCGACGCCGCACTCAAACTCTGCCATTGTGTTCATCTTCCCAGCGGGAGCTCTTGGTAACAAGCAGAGAGTGTTTGTGGTAGCAAAGTGAAACGAGCTGAGGCGTCACGGCGCGAGTTGAAAACCAGAGAGGCACGCACGGCGCGAGCGAAAAAATTGCGGCATGCACGCGCCACGCGAAATTTTCGGACGCCAAGCAGCGCCATGCGAAACGTGCACGCGCCATTCCAAAATTTTCGGACGCGAACCAGCGATCTGCGCGGGCGGGAGCGAAAAAAATGACGACGCAAAATAGTTCACGTGCGCGCCATGCAAAATTGCAAAAAAAAAAAAAAAAAAAAAGGGTTCCACAACGTAGTGTGTGGGAATCAAACCGGTGACCTGTTGTGGAGAGATTCTGAATGCACAAAACCAGCAAGGTATGTCTTACATATGGAGAAGTATACTGAAAGGACTTGACCTTGTTAAGAAGGGAATGATCTGGAGGGTTGGAGACGGTGGTGAATCTATTGATATATATATGGTCCGCTCCTTGGCTGCCCAGAGGAAGGACTAGCTAGGAGAGTATGTACAAATCAAGGGCAAGGTCCTGTTTTATTGAACCGAGTAAGTGAGCTAATCAACCCAGTAAATGGACAGTGGGTTGTGGAGCTTATACGGGATGTTTTTGACCCAAATGATGTAGCTGTAATTTTGTCTCTTCCGTACGTGAGGGATCACATGGAAGATTTTCTTAGCTGGCATTTCGACTCGAAAGGCTTTTTCACTGTCAAATCTGCTTATAAAGTTTTCATTGACAACAAGGTAACTGAACATGGTCCTAGCTCCGGTGCTACTGTTCACAATCCGGCATTGTCCACTGATTTTCCTTGGAAGAAGATTTGGAGTTTGAGTTGTCCGAATAAGGTCAAGCACTTTGTATGGCGTCTAACACACTACAGCTTGCCTCTCAAAAGGAAGTTACAGAGCCGGGGAATGGATGTCGACACATGATGTACAATGTGCTATAGACTGCACTATGTAAGAAATGCTATTTGGAGACACTGCTCAACAATAATAGCAGACAACATTTTTTTTGTCTCCAAATTTGCGTCTGTGATGTGAAGCCATCGCAGACGCGGATTTCCGCGTCTCCAATGACCTCCTCATTGGAGAAGCGTCTTGCCAAAAACGCGTCTGCTATCACCGCTGAATGCAGACGTGTTTTGGCAAAACGCGTCTGCTATGATAAATTAAAAAAATAATAAAATAAAACACAAACACACGATTTCATCCATTCTGTACAATACAAATACACATGTTTTATCTATGGTATACATTACAAATCCAGTGCCTTGATGCATTGAAGTGATACACCTATTAACTATTATCTCTAGAACTATCACTATTCACTACTGTATGCAGTAAAACAAGAGTTTTGAACGCCCCAAAACAGGAATTCAAGTAGATTTGGAACACCAAATCTAGAGAAATAATCTGCTGCTCCCAGCATTCAATAAGGCTTTGAGCTGGTCAAAGAATAAAAACATATGTCAAACGAGCACTACAATCACAATATCTCTGCAGCTATGTCAAGTGGATCATCTTTAAGTTACAAACTAGATCAATGTTTGTTTGCCATGAATCACAATAAATCTTAACATAATAGGAAGACTTGTTTCTATAACATTTCAGCATAGAAACAAGTGTTTCAGCACTCACCTCGACACCTCGTGACTCTTGCATTGCGACTAGGTCTTCAGTAGTCCAATTTGCCATCTCCTTTGACTCCATGGAAGTGTTGTCCATCACCTGCAAATTCGCCAGCACCAGAAACTTCCATCAGCAACGTCAAGAATATCACTGACATGTTGAATTGCAAGAATAGGAACCAACTCTTCACCAGGAATCTCTCAAAACTCTACCAAAGCCCTCCAGCTGCAAAACATGAAGCCACGTTCGTGATGGAACAAGAACTTATTCATTTCAAACTTTATACGTCATGAAAGCTTGTCAACACAAACAACTATAACTACTGCTGTGTATCAAAGCACTAGCATATAACAGCAGAAGGATTAAGCTAGTTATTCAGTTAATTAAGGATCAGGTCACAAAGCTAGTTAACTTCTAATTTGGCCAGCATTAGGCCATGTAGCAAACAACAAATCTGATAATGCAGTTCAATATGAACATTTCCTGTGAATGTGAGACGGTGCAGAATGCTTTGAGTTGCTTCATAGTTCATACCAGATCCTATGGAGATACATGTGGAAAAGATGGTAAAGAGTTTCTAGTTCATAGTTCATAAACGATTAGGTATCACATCTTAGGGGAATACCACTCACATTTACTTGCGTTGATGATGAACATTGTTCGTGAAAACAAAAAATTTGAAGACAAAAATAACATTAGTGCACAACACACACGTGTAGCGAGGAACCATATATTTCATTAATCATGAGATTTACAAAATACACAGTTTACAGAGCTTTGTCTTCTCTTGTCTTCCTGCGTCGATGCTTAAGGAAGATCTAACTTGAGAGATTGTGTAGTTCGCCAATTCCCGGGGATTTTGCATACTTGCCCGGTTAATTACATCTACAGAGCGAGTCTGTAGAACACCTCCGATTAAGCTGCGCATAATGGTCCTATCTTCATGTAGAGTGTTTCTCGTCCATGAACAATAGGGGATATGATTTGTGTAATGAGGGTGGTTTTTGTATTGCCGAGACCCAGTCATGACAGCACCATCGCCATGTCGGATGTAAACGGGAGATGTCGATGAAGATGATGACTTTCCCCTTGTCTGTACCCAGTCATGTATACGCCGGTCTTCATCAACTCGAACGGAAGTGTTGCCTTTGCCTCGTCGGTACCCAGCAACGGTGTATGTTCGATCCCGTCGTATGGGACGTATCGGTGGAGTGTTGACTTAGCTTCGTCATTACTTGGCCAAGGTTTTGTCTAGCCTCGTCGGCACTAGACAGAAGGTAATGGTTTGATTAGAAAAACACTATAATTGACAGCGTGTGTTTAAATTTGGACGATGCTTTTCAAGAAAGCTTGATTGATTATTTTACTGGATGGATATGACGGCAGTCCAGTCATTGGAGTTCTCATTTGAATGCTACCGAGAGTCAGGTAGCACAGCAGCTTGACAACAGCTTGCTAGTAACAGAGTGAAGCTCACATCACAGCTACGTAGCTTGATTGGAGAGCCAACATAGTAATCTCTCATTAGTCATAATAATATAATATGATCTTATCACATTCGGTCAGAATGTAAATAGAGTAACATTTGCACCAGCGCCAGCTCTTGCATATTGGACGATACTTCTCTCTTCAGTATTTCAATCACGCTTGTATTCAAGCGTCACGGCTTTTTGAGATAATTTTAATTAATGGATGAACTGTACATGCCTGCATTCATCAAATCAGCATCCTTGCTTGTAGCTAGCACGTGAAAGCGTCAGGTCATTGTGATCCTTGACGTAGCTTTATATTATCTCACACGCCACGAAATGAAAGGCGTTATTAGGCGTACGCCTCGGCGCGCCTCCGCGCTCGGCGCTAGCATAACGCCCCGCCTCAGGGGATTGGCGGTGGTTACGCGTTGGCAGGCGTGTAGGCGGGCCTAGGCGGGCGAAGCGGTCGTGCAGGCGAGCGTAGGCGGCTGAAGCGGAGCCGAGGCGGCGCGGCGGGAGCGCGATTTGATGCAGCGGGAGCGCGATTCGAGGACGGCAGGAGCTCGGCTTGGTGCTAGAGATGAGAGATCGACATGACCCTACAGTCTCCGCCGGTTCCTGCAGCGGGAAAGGGGAGAGGGAGACGAACGGCAGGAGAGATGTGCGTGTGGCGGCGGCTGTGCATGTTTCTTCTTTTTTTTTTTTTACTGGAGGCAGCTGTGCGGATGTGCTTGGTTGTAAAGGAGTAGGGTAACGTGAACCTGGGCTAGCTGGGGCAGGAAACAAAGATGGGCCGAACGGGCCACTAAATGGCAATGATATCATGTATTCTGAACTAAGCAATGTATTCACTTCAGTATTTTTCATAATTTTTAGAAAAAACTTTGCTACAGTACAAAACGCCTAGGCGACGCCTAGAAAGGCTTAAGCACGCTTAAGCTCTAGGCGGATGGTCACACGACAACAGTCTAGCCATGTGAAGGTTTAGTTGAATACTGCTCAGATCAAAATCACTCGCAGCTTGATGAAAGCTAGCTGGTGATGAATTGTAGCTCACGCAGTGACCGTGATGGTACTAACGCTACAAGAAAATTACCCTAGCGCCACAGCTCAAAAGTGTTGCAATATAGGTATTTTTGTTACAATATTAAGCAATTGCAACTAAATTTAGGCGTTGGGAAGTGTTGCAAGTGCGGCGATGCATAGGGTATCGCAACACCTTTTTGAGACATTGCCATAACTTTGGTGTGTTGCAACGACATGTGGTGTGGCAATAGCTTGCACACGCAACAATCATTAGGGTTGCAAGAGTGGTATTTGCAACCACAATAGATGTTGCTATAATGATTATTGCAACAACGTATCGTAGAAATTTTGAATTGAAAAAACACGTTTTAGAAATGGTAAAAAATATTTTTTTAATGAGGGGAGGCCCCCCATCAACCAGCTCGCCTATTACCATCATCAAGTCACAAGTTGTGGCATTTTTCACACACTACATGGCCGACGGGAGTCGAACCCACAACCTCCACCTTGCACATGGAGCCTCTCAACCACTACACCACATCATCACATGTGCCCATATTTTGTTTTGAGTCCACACATATTAGACTAAACCAAGTGCCAAGTGCTTGTTTGAGGCCCTAAACGAATTCAAATAGCAATGTTGTCAACTATAAAGTTTCATAACTTTTCGAGATCTACAACTTTCATTTTGGTCGTTTCTCCATCCGAGGTCATTTGAAAAATTTGAATTACGAATTTGAACTCTTTCAAACTAAGTTTTCGTTGACAAGATGATTTCAAATAAAAAAGTTGTCAACTCAAAATTTCATAACGTAGCCTATTATCATTTTAATGTATATCCACGTTGCTTTAATCATACTTGATCGAACTGAAGAATGATGTTTTCTTGTATGGATGCAGTACTTGCGTGAGGATCAAAAGAGTAAATTATCGAGCCTTCTGGCCACTGGCGGAGCCAGTAAAGGGCCAGACGGGGCCATGGCCCCCCCTTGGCTGAGAAAAAATGAAGATTGTCTGCTTGCTTGCTTCATTTTGCCTCAAACGACTAGCTGCTGAACCAACAAATATACTGCTGAACCAGTAGATGATTGCAGTAGGATGTTGGCTGCATCGTTTTTACTTCAAAAATCCAATGTTTACCCTAGCACTTGCTATTAGTGATTAGCATGGTTTTCGACCTTACTTGGTTGGCCCCTCCTGCATTTCGTGTCTGGCTCCACCACTGCTTCTGGCGTCGTATAACTTCTCTCAATATATTATGCATAATCTCTTCAATAATATGTCAAGCCTTCCGGGCGTCATGGAATTTATTCATTACATATCAAGTAGTAGCCACCATTGGCAAGAATAATATTTGAAGCTTCTCTCCTTGTCATATGCCACCATGCTTGGATCTAACAGGCAGACCGTCGGCCCTTCTCTTTTGAAAGGATACCCGTCTTACTCTGTTGTGAGAAGTAGACTGATCGGCCTTCCCCAATGGGATGGTTCCCGCCTTACTTCTTTTTGATTGTATAAAGTGAGAAGTAGACTGTTCGACACCTCCTCAATGGGAGGATGCCCGCCTTACTTCTTTAATGATGAAAGTGAGAAGTAGACTGTTGTTGACACCTCCTCAATAGGAGGATGCCCGCCTCACTTCTCTAATGATTGATTAGCACATGGACGCTTCGTCTTGATAGACGAGCAGACCATGCATCATGGCTGCCGGGGAGATAATTTGATGATAGGCTTGACGGAGCTCGTCGTGGTAGTCGAAACGTGATGTAGACTTGGACGTGAGTTGCAGCGCATGGCCGCGACCCCCGTTGAGGCGTGGACGTTTGTGCGGCTGCGGCGAGGGGAGGGCGTCCTCTCGCCGCGCCGTCGTGTATTCGAAGTTTAATTTGTGTCATTGTGTGTCACGGTTTTGCATAATCCTTGCTCATATAATGCGGTGGCTGATGGGCTTGCGAAATTAGGAGCTAGCTTAGGGCCAGGTGCTTTTCATTTTCTGGCCGGATTGTACTCTAGCTGCTGTAGACCATCTTGTGGCTGCCGATTATGTGCCTGGCCTTCAGTTAATGGAATGCTATTCCATTTCAAAAAAAAAAAAAAGAATCAAGAATGGACTAGATTTTACTTATAAAACATTAGTACAAAATGACTCTTTAGTTGCGGGCTTTTCTGACCTACAGTGACAGGCGAACCGCCCGCCACTACTCATGCGCCACTGCTAAAAGAAAAGAGAAGTGACGGGCATCTCAGCCTGCCACTGCAAGCAATAAAAAAAAATAAAAAAGAGCAGGGCCCACGGCCACCCCACCCGCCTGGGCCAGGCTAGACTGGGCCGGGCCCACAGTCGCGCTGCCCAATGTGGATCCTGTCACGCCGTGCCGTCGGCCGAAGATCCCGCGTGCCGCCACGCCTTGAGCTCGCCGTCGCACTACGCGTCGAGATCTGGAGCTGCCGCCCGCCGTAGAGCCCACGCGTCGCCCGTCGAGCTCGCCGTCGCACGATGCGCCTAGTCTGGAGTCACCACCACGGGAGAGCTGCCCTATCGCGGTGACTAGCTGCCCTCCTCGAGCTTGCCAAATCTGAGCTGCACCGCCACCGAGGGAGGCGACCCGCGCCACCACCAAGGAGGAAGGCCGCATGCACTGCCACCGAGGAAGGAGGCGGTTGTGCCGCCACTGAGGGAGTGGCAGGGCCTGCAGGAGAGAGGGGTGACGAGATCTGCCAACTCCCCGGCCGCATCCCCACCTCCTGGCCGGATCTTGTTATCGCGTGGGCTAGGAGGGGCAAGGAGGCGACAGCGCGTGGAGGGGAGGGGAGAGGAGGCGTCGACCGCGCGCGGAGGGGAGGGTTGAGATGGCGGCGGCACATGGAGAGGAGGAGAGAGGTGGCGGCGGGTCATGGAGAGAGGGGAGGAGACGGGCTGAAATTGGGCCAAATAGAGTAGCTACGGGCCGCTGACCTCACATGCCCGCCACTAGAACAGAGGTTCTGGTGCTGATGTCACATTTGTCCGCCACTATTGTTGTTTCCAGTCCACTGTAGCGACAGGAATTGGATTGCCCGCCGTTACTGAAAAAAAAGATTCGTCACTGCAGGCTCTTTTTTTACTAGTGAAAGGAGATGTTACTTATGAAATGTGGCATGTTGCCCCGGCCTGTGGCCACTCTATGAAACTGCGGGCCTGCGCACCAACAGTCCTTAAATATGTGACAGAAATATTCAGATTCAAATTATCGCTGCCTACATTTTTCGTGTTTGTTCACTGACCACTAGCAAAACCATGGACCGGTTGCACCAAACCATGACACAACACTACTAAAAAATCAACCAAGCCCGCCGGTTTTTCAACCCTCGGACATTAACTTACACCATCGGAAACATATAATCCCCGAGCATGGACCCTCGGACATTAACTTAGTGCTTGTCCTTTCATTTTTCTTTGTCTAATTATGTTGATCTGCAAAGTTGACTATATATGTGACAGAAGCGGTATTGCAAGGTGATGCAGATTTGAATTGGATGGTGCCGAGAGGTCAGAAAGTAGGGTTAAGGTATGTCTATCAGAATCCGTTTTCCTTAAGCTCAGAAATGCTCTATAATGTTTATGTTGTATTTTTTTGTGCCTTTTTTTCTCCCTTCCTCGTATGCCATCAACTGGGCAAATGGAGGACGGAAAGGAAAATGACTGCTGTGCTGCCTGCTGGATGGAATTTGAGTTTCGTGCCTGTATATGGTCGGTAAGTTGGCTTGGTCGGGAAGATGGATCAGGTTGAAGAAGCTGACACATGGGGAAATGTGTTGCTTTGATCGCTTTTGAGAAGGATGAAGATGGGATTCACACCTGAGAACCGTGGAAGTCATACACGCGCAACAAGTTTTGGCAAGGTCAGAGGGAGTCGTGCTTGTAGGTGAAACGGAGCGGGCATCACTGTAGTATGCTAACTCCAAAGGTCATCCTTATATTGGTTTGGGGCTGTAGGTTAATGTAACCCTGTTGCAGACTTACAGTTGAGTCGTCATGTGTACACAACAGTATCCGTTGTCGAGTCTTGGACGGCAGCCTATAAATAAAGTTGAAAGAAGTGCATCAAGTTTGGGCTACATCATTGTCACTGCAATTTCATGTTCTGTGCGTCTAGTTCTTTATGTGGTCGTAATACCATTTAGTCTGCTTTCCATTCTGAATCTGCTGACGCATGGAACCAAACGCCCGTCGTCCTTGGTTTCCCGCTATGCCGCTCGCCATGCCCATCGTCTTCTCCGTCACAGCTAGCGCCGCTGCCTCCTCACCGTGCTCCATCACAGGATGGGCATGGCGAGCGGCACGGACGAGGTCACCAGGCTCACCAACCTCACCGTGCTGTACGTACATGTCGGCGGCGTCATCCCGCCGGGAATCGGTAACCTCGTCGACCTCGAGCTCTCCAGCAACAACCTCGATCAACGGCGAGATACCAGAGGAGATCGCCAAGCTCACGGAACTCCGGCAGCTTGAGCTGTACAACAATTCCCTCCGCGGCGACCTCCCTGCGGGGTTTGGCAAGCTCACTAAGCTGCAGTACTTTGACGCGTCCATGAAGTACCTCACCGGCAGCCTCGCCGAGCTCCGGTCCCTCACTCAGCTCGTGTCCCTGTATCTGTTCTTCAACGGCTTCACCGGGGAGGTGCCCCGAGAGTTTGGAGAATTCAAGGAGCTCGTGACCCTATCCCTGTTCAGCAACAACCTCACCGGTGAGCTGCCGCAGAAGCTCGGGAGCTGGACGTGGTTCGAATCCATCGGCGTGTCCGAGAACGCCCTGTCTGGGCCGATCCAACCGGACATGTGCAAGCGTGGCGCCATGCTCAATCTTCTCGTCCTCGAGAACGACTTCTCCGGCGGGATCCCGGTGACGTACGCTGCCTGCAAGACGCTGCAGAGGTTCCGGGTCAGCAGGAACAAGCTTTCCGGCGACGTGCCCGAGGGATTATGGACGCTGCCCAACGTGATTATCTTTGACCTTACGGAGAACCAGTTCACCGGCGGCATCAGCGACGCCATTGGGACGCCGCGGCGCTGACCCATCTCCTCCTGGCGCGGAACAGATACTCAGGCCCCATACCGTTGTCCATAGCCAACGCGGCTAGTCTCGAGGTCATAGACTTGTCCTCAAACCAGGTCTCCGGCCAGATACCGGAGACCATCTGGAGGCTAGCCTGTCTAAACAGGCTATACCTTTCGTCGAATCGGATCAGCGGGCCTATCCCCTAGGCGCCACCTTGCTTACGGCACAGGTGATGCAAGCAAAGGCGTAGTACATGTGCTAGTGAAGTTCATCATACAAAGAATAGTCTTCCAGACTTTTGTTACCACAAATGTCGTTAGGATAATCAGCATGTTATGACGGCACTAATGGAAATGGGCTTTATCAAAGGTACGAGAGGCAATGGCCACCGTTCCGTTGGATATCTCCATCATATCGAATCGGATGGACGGAGAGTTCCGAACTACTACCTCCATCAAGAAATATAAAGATTTGTTGACTCTGAAGACATCAAATTTTACCAGTCTTATTTAAAATATTTATATAAATATTATTTATTTTTATGTCTTATTTTATCACTAGATATAATTTTACATGCTTCGTCCTGCGTGGACACAGACCGAACCAAGAACAGATGGCGATAGACCCAGTCATTTACTCGTTCACTTGACCACCTCATCGACTCTGAAAATGCAGTCGCCGTAGACTGAAAACTAAACCGTCATGCTATAAACATCCAAGTCTCCAGTGATGCAGTCGCAACCCACTCTCACCATCACAAGCGCAGCCCTCGTCCCCAACACGCCATGATCTTTTACCATCAATCAGCATGAGCGACAGAAAAGGGACCGTGAGAGTGCAGCTGGTCCAACTTTCCGATCACTAAAATTCTTACCGTATTAAATCAGTGAAAGACGCCAATTCAGGGTTTCAGGTTGCCATGGAACAATAAAACGTGCAGAAATCCAGATATACGTCCTCTCCTCTTTGTTTGCCACCTGCTTCGCTCCTCCTCTCCTTTGCTCTCTCCTGAGATTTTGGTGACTGAACGCACACTACCGGAAAACGGCTCTTTTCCGAGTGCCAAGCGATTTGCCGAGTGTATTATGTCGGGCACTCGGCAACTAGGCCTTTGCCGAGTACATAGCAAAATACACTCGGCAAATGAAAGACACTCGGCAAACAGAGCGTTTCCCGAGTGTCCTTGACCAAGAATACTCGGCAAAAACGCCGCGCTCGGCAAAAATGGCCCTCTGCCGAGTGTCCTGCATGTCGACACTCGGCAAAGCGCGCGCACGTGCAGGGCATGCGCCAGAGCCGTTAGAGTGGACGGCGCCGTCCCCTATTTGCCGAGTGTCCTGTTATGGACACTCGGCAAAAACCCTATTTGCCGAGTGCAACCAAAGGCACTCGGCAAAATTTGGTTTTTTTTTCACATCCTGCAACCCAAAATTTGTTCCTTGCCTCAATCTTGAAATTTGGTACATTTCACGGTCCGGTTGATAATTTTAGCTATTTATTTCTATTAATTCTATTTTTTGATGATAAGTCCTAATTGAACTGCGAGTGATTCGAATAATGGAATCGAGTGAATGAAAAAATGACATTCACGTTGCCAGTTCAACGTGAGGCCGTATCCAGGAAATGAAATGAAATTTCGCGCATCTTGTACATGAAATATGAGTACGAGTGTGTGACCGAATTGTTTTAAAATTATATAAAATACAAATAATGTCAGAAAATTGTGAGATTTGTCAGGACGTCACGATATCATACGGGGATGTTGTGATAAATAGTAGAGAAGGTTTCGCGCAAGTTGTCACGGATGTTGTTTACAAAACGAGGAATCTCCGAAGAAGAGACATAGAGTTTAGAAAGATCATTAAGATATAGAGTCACATCGGTTTTCGAATTTGAGTTTGACTTCATACATATTTTTTATAGACAATACATCATATAAATAACTCATTTCAAAATTTGGCAATTTTTTGAATTTGTTTGCTATTTATTAATTTTTTTTGAAATGCCAGATTTAAATATTACCGAGTGTCTACACTCGGCAAAAATACCAACACTCGGCAAATCACAATTTACCGAATGTCGGCCCCAGAAAACACTCGGCAAAGCGTATGATTTTGCCGAGTTTAAAAAAAAAACACTCGGCAAATGGTGGACCTTCGGAAAATATTGGGAGAAGAAGGCGGCCGCGCGGCTAAGTCCCACCCCTGATCCGGGAGTAGTGGAGGCGGGAGTAGTGGAGGGAGAGGTGGTGGCCGGGGTGGAGGGAGAGGTGAAGGTCGAGGTGGAGAGAGAGGTGGGGGGAGGGGTGGAGGGAGAGGTGGAGGCAGGGGTGGAGGGAGGTCACCGTCGCCTGAGGCTTCGTCTGGGGAGCACGAGGAGCAGCAGAGACGCGAGGAGTCGTCTGAGGAGTCGTCTGAGGAGAAGGAGGAGCGCGAGGGCGACGAGGAGGGGCCAGCTGTCTGGTTGCGAGGGCCCTCGACTCTCCCGAAGCGACCAATAGCCTTTAACAGTCGTCCGATGATTCGCCCATGCCCTCCCCGGTAAGTTACTTTATATGTTTTCAATACCCTTTCATTTCATATGTTTTAAATTACAGTTGATACTAACAATTTATCTTAATGATTTCGGCAGGAATTGGGACATAGTCGTCGCGGGTGTTCACAAAGGCAAGGTCAACGACATCTTGGGTACCTTATGCAGGCTGCACTTCCCAGACCACACGTTCTGATTGGCAACAGAATAGAGATGGCCAGCATGTTTGAGCACTACGCCGCCGCAGCCGACTGAGAGGATCGAGAAGGCAGGACATTACGCAACAAGCTGGAGCGGGTGATCATGGAGCTGTCGGTAAGTCTTCCTCACTACATTCTTACCCCCATTCACATTTATACAACATTCTTGAAATAATGATTCGATACACCACGTATGTATGCAGGATTTCTACAGACCTGAGCCAGGAACCGAGGTCCTGGCACAACAGGTGGCACGTACAGCGTGTCACAAACTTGTGAAGGACTGTTGACGGCCATTAAATCATAAAATGACCGTCAACTATCGGCGAATAAAAGGTATGCACCAATGTTTTATGCATTAAACTAATAAAGTTCCACAAGTTTTGGATGTGATCTTGTATTGCAAGGTACATAGGAATATTGGTGCAATTGTGCTTATACTCATGGATAAAAAGCAAATATACAAAAAGCAAGGTCCTGTTCGGACATCTCGACGACATTCGACGCAAGAAATAAGGAATGACTTGGACATCAAGAAATAATTATTCAAATCACAAATTTGACCCCTCCATGTCAAAGCCCTCGTCAAGATAGTCAAAATGGGCTTTTGGATCACCCAATTCGGAGTTCGGGAGCAGGAGTTATGCCTCGCGCAAGATTGGAGGAAAATCAGAAAAAAGCTGGCCGGCCGGCCCAACTTAGTCTCCAACCGCCTCAATCTTCCTCCAGTCGGTTCTAGAGTCGGTGACAAGCCACTTGACGCGCCGGCCAAGCCAGGGGACGTCGGCAAGAAGGGAATATTCCACGAAATGCTCCAAGACCTTCTCCACTCTCCCAAGGCAACTCCACTATAAATAGAGGACCCCTCCCCTCACTCCAACCTGCACCATCACACTTGAGAAGAGAAGATCCAATGTAGGGTCACGCTCTTTCTCATGGAAGATCATTCCACTTGTGTAATTTAGAGTAGGCTAGTTGGTCATGGGAGTTAGAGTAGAAGTGAGAGCTTCCCTCGGAGTTCCGAAGTTTTCTTCGGATATTGGGTAAAGCTCTCTTGTATCTTTTCTTTTTGATATTAGTTAATATAAATATTTTTCCTATTTATTTATTTTCTCATTTATTTATTTTAGTTTTTCTTTTAGTTTACATTTATTTATTTAAGTGATAATTATAGAGAAATTCTTGTGTTGGTTCCACGTCTGTGTATGATAGGTCTATCTACATGGGTTGTTTGCACCGCAAATGCTTACACAATCCACATAGATTTGTTATGCATGGTTGGCTTGCTCTTTTACGTTGGAGTAAGTTATCTAGGATAGTTGCTTGTATGGTTCAAGGAATTATTCCTAGGCGTGAGTGTGCACCCAACCCCACGGAGGATGGTAGCCGCGAGTGTATGTGACAGCTACACCGGTCTCTGTAATCCACCACGTCCGGGTTGGACAGGTAGGGCCTAGACGCGGTCCGTTGCCTGGATACGTTGAACTTAGTTTCCGAGTTGCGTGTCTTGGCGGCGGCCGTGCCCCGATGCGCTTGAATGTATCTGTAATGAAAGTTTAAATAGATATTTGTAACCCCTAGGCTGATACCCTTCTTCTCGTTGTCCTCCCAGTTGACTAGTTCTATCTCTTTATCTTCATATGGAATCCTTGCGTGTGTTTGGTTGCCACCCATCATATCTTCCATCTTTACCCATGTTTTGGTCTAGTTTGCAAGTTATAAATTATAGATGTTTCCTTGTCAATTCACGATATTCTTATCCCTGCTTCCCTGTGGAAAATATAAATACGATACCCTTGGAATACTCCTGGGTGAAATGCTACAACGGTGTTCCGTGCGCTTGCGGAGTTGATATTTATCTCTGTGCGTAAGAAACGCCAACAAGCATTTCTGGCGCCGTTGCCGGGGAAGCAATGGTTTAAGATATCTTTGATTGACATCGACTATCTGTTATGCTTAATTTGCTGCTAGCCTAAGCATCCACCTGCATTTCTTTTGAGCATACCGCCATCACATCTGCATTGTTTTTCTTTTCAATCCATCAGCTTGTTTGTTTTCCCTCCATCCCACCCCGCTGTATTTAAAAAGAAAAACCGAGTGCCCAATCATAGGCCTCGGGCTTTAAAAAAAAAAAGAGAGAGAAGAGAACCCGAGCGCCCAATCATAGACGTGGGGATTTTGAAAAAAAAAAAACCCGAGTGCTCAATCATAGGCCAGGGATTTTGCAAGAAAGGTTTGATTTTTATGACAGGAAAAAGGAAACATATGTGGCGGATCCAAGATATTCAATGCAGAAATCTAAAAGCTCAGCCTTGCATTTGATTGCAAAGGCTAAGTTTGGGGAGGAACCGCCAGGTAAGCACCGTATTTATTTCTTATTTTCCTTGTCATATACCCTCTCCTTTCGAAAAAAAATAATAAAAAAAATATATATAATAATAAAGTTGTCTGAATGGTTCTTTGCTTCATCAATGCAAAGTACTTTGAATTGCTCTCTGATGAAAATATGCTGCATCTTTTTTACCATATCCCTTGCTCTTGAAGTTCCTTTTCACACATGGGTATTGGTTGAGATGTTAGTCATAAATCAATCGTCTGCGTCTCTTTCTGTTGGTTGGGTGAAGATCACTTCTGTGCCTCTGTTCTCCATTGAGATTATGCCCGGTGGCCGTTCAACCAACCGAAAAATACATGTCTCTATGATCCTTTCATGATAAAAGGAGAGTATTCTAATCCCTACTCTCCTTACACAATTGATCGAATTAGACGTGGTGTCTAGGTTGATGAATGGAACTATAGAGATGTGTCGATTGTAGACGAATAGGTTTGTACTAACCATTGCAGGGATCCTTTTGAGAACAAACCAAGTACATCAGGCAACATGAAAAGGCACATAATTCAAGAAGGAAAAACCAACCAGGCGGACCTAGTACCTTCAAATGAAGATTTAATCACTTAGCTTTGCACATGGTTGCAAGAGCTAAGCTTGGGGAGGGACCGCCAGGTAAGTACTTCTATATACGATATTATACTCTTTTTGAATTGTGCCCTTTCCTTAAAAAGAAAAAAAACCAAAAATATTAGGTTCTCGGCAAAGCCCAATAGGGGCTAGCCACCTGTATCACCCTCATTCTTTTTGCAGACACAAGAAGAATGGAGGAAGCGGCCTATTCAAGCTTAAGTCTTGCGAAGACTCAAGCTTGGGGAAGACCCCCAGGTAAGTATCCCTATCGATCAATAAAATACTTCCTGTTTCGAATAAAATGCTAGAATATTGGTGAATGCTGTACTTAAAAGAAATGATGATTAGTTACATGATAGCTCCCCTTATGTCGCATTGATGCAACCTCTACTCCTGACATGTGTGTTATTTATACTCGAGCATAGCCACATCACTAGTGTTGCTACATTTTCGTGGGTTGCATACATCACACCAAGTCTAAGCATTGTGGATTATGATATGGCATGATTAGGACTTGTTGCAATTTTTTAGTATGGTGAAAGTCCAGAGATGTTTTCATTTTAATTGCTGCAAGTACCTAAAAACCCTTTCGTTTTGGAACACTTCCCTTGTGAGGATTTATTTACCTACCAGAGCCATATCATGAAAAATATTCGAAAAAGCCCCACTCATAGCCATTTGCTCATGCGATGAGTTTAGTTAAGGTTTAAATGCTTTTGAGAATAAGCACTCCTTTTTCCGGTCATAAACTCCTTCGCGTGTAAAAGAGGAAAATGTTTGGAAAATCGACCAAGCATCTTCCTACATTTGCAAAACTTTTGGTCCATTCAAAAAAAAAAGAGGGCTCAAGAATATTTTAAAATGTTTTTACGGACCATGCAAAAGTTATAGCCTCATGCACCATGGAGTATATCAAAAAAAAAAAGATCCATGGTTGCATCCCAAAATAAAAGGCTACATGGTTCTTATCATAAAACATCTTGAGCAGAATAAAAGGACCAAAGTTTTCAAAACCCCCTTCCATAAGTGTGAGTTCATCTTCTCCCTCTCCATCACAATTTTCCCTATGACCGGAATACAAGGAGTTGCTATGTCTCTTAAGATTTATTCTTTAGCTTTACAACATATGCATGACATTTGTGCATTCCTTACCAAGCTCCATATAAAAGCCTTATCTAGTAGAAGGTAGGAATGAGTGAAGCTTTGTAGGAATAGCCTCATAAGAGGGAGAGGGGAAGTGTGAACCAAACAAAGGAGAATTTTTTTTACCTTGTCTTGCAGCACATAAAAACTCTGGACCTACACCTGTTAAAAATTGTTTGACTCGTCCAAAAGTGCTGTTCTAATCTTCAATGCTATATGACAAGGTGAAGCATACACGCCCCACACATGTGCAACACTCGTGAATATTCCGTGCTCTTGTATACTTACCACCATTTAGGGAGTACGTTGTTGCATCCTTATTACCCATTGTTGGTATTTCTTACACCACGAATAAATCCGCAAGCGCACGGAATACCGTTGTAGCACTTCACCCGGGAGTATTCCAAGGTATCGTATTTGTTTTCCCCAAGGAACGGTGATAATCTGCAGCAAGGTTAGTTTTACCCAAGGACACACAAGAATGGCAGTAGTATAGGATTGAGAGGATGAATAAAGATCTAGCTGTCCCGCAGGACGATCGCACTCTAGCTCTACTCGTTTACTTCGGGCACTGGTATAGACCTGGTCTGCCAAGTCACGCCAGCCTGTAGCTCTACGACGAACCCGAACGTGGAGGATTACAAGGGACGGACAGGGCTGTCACTACCTGCCGCCTACCTCTACAAACCGTGGGGCACGCTGCAAACAAAGGTAACCTCTAGCCTAGGCACCACGCCTATGCCGTCGATTACTACTCTAACCCCGGTCCTGGTACCAATCTGGAAGGCTAGAGCACCCCTCGCGGAGCGATGATCCCGTAAACAAGTATAACAAGAATAACGACTAGTATGTAAAGCTCACTAGATCAATAACACCACGAATACTAATCTTACGAATAAGAACAAGGTTCGTACTATGAACGAACGACGAACGAACGACGAACGAACGAAGAACGAACGATGAACTATTAATAAGATAAATATCCGCCAAGGGTACAAGATAAGGAAATAACTAAAAGGAAAGCTATCCCTCTCTTGATCCTTGCCCTCTCCTCTATTCTACTACTGTACAAGAGGCCCTTGGCCTGGATGGGAGTGGAATGACTTGTGTCTTGTGATGTGTTTTGGAGGAGGGGGGTACCCCTTTATTTATAGCCCAAGAAGGTCGGCAACTTGAGGCGACTCCTTAGGTCGGTGGCATTGATTGCAGGTGGAACCGACCTCTGGAAGGCGGTGGCGAACCGCCATAGGAAGATGGGCCAGTGGGGCCACCACAGGGGGTCGGCCGACCTAGGGTTTGGGGTCGGCCGACCTGTGGCTGGCCCCTCTGGGCCTGGGCCTTCTCAGGTGGCTTCCCCTGGTTGCCTTCTCCTCTGATCCACCTGCTATGGGTGGACTTGAAGTCTTTTTATCGGGAGTTGGGCTTTATTTGGATAATTCTTTATTCCGGGGAAAATTGGTGTTTCCAGGATGGGCCTTTTATGCTTCCTTTTCCCCGTTTTCCTACGAATTGCAGCTGCACTCACAAATTCACCAAGACTCGTGGAAATCATTAGTTTAAAGACCTAAGTCTACCTTTGGTGATTGTTTCATTATAAAAAGCGCAGCTAGTTGACGGGTAAATATTGGGTCTAAGAGCCGTCAACAACTCCCCCACACTTAGCTCTTTGCTCGTCCTCGAGTAAAGTTGCGAGCATAAGGCGGGAGATACTCATCCTCATAAAAGAGAGCCTGCACACAAGTTATTGCAAGCCACACTTCATACCTGTGAACTTTGAGGTGTCTAACATGCATTCCTTGGATGATTGATAAGTGGAACGGTCATGTCTCAAATCACCTCGCCTTCCCTGTCAAGTACCTTGGGATTTTTGCATAATTTTCAGAAACAAAAACATAGTTTCATGCTCCTCAAATGACTCTCTCAAGTTGCTCATGGTGTTTATGTATTTTCCTCTCAAGGGCCATGATTTTGCCTCTCCCCTCCTTGTGTTTGATCAGGCTTTTGTGGAGCTCAAGGTAGGGTAACGTGGAGCATACTAGTGTCTCTTTTATTGCTAAGTCAAAGACTGGATCCAATGGAGAAAACAAGTCATACAATCTGATCAAGATGTGCATGTGTGGTGGTGGTATGAAGTGGAAAATTATTTGTACTCCTTTTTATGGTGTTACCTTCTCTCTCTTTTTGAACTTTTGAGGAGGACATGGCTATCATACTTTTTCTCTTTTTTTTTCTTTATTTTTTCCATCATCATTTTTTTTTTCATCATGCTCTACTTTTGTATGAGCAGGGATTATTCTTTTTCTTTTTGCATAGCCATGTCTCCAATGATATTTTTGAGAGAGAAAGGTAACAGAGATTTTTGGAGTATTTATTTGGTGGATGGATGATGGAATGTTGCTCAACTTCCAGTGTAGAAGTGTAGCATGTGAGGTGGAGTGTACGTGATCTTGATCAAAAGAGTATGACAAGCTTCTCACTAGGGTCCAAGAATTTGACAAAGCTCAAATCAACAACTAGCAGCTTATAGGCTATCAAAGTATTCATGTAGAGTTCTTGGCCTTGGTAGGAAAATATAAATCAAGTGAGGAGCATCATACTATGGAATTTTTGATTTTCATAAAGATAAATTCCCAAGGACTTGAAGGTTAAGCAAAGATCATTTCGACAAACCATATCTCACATGCCAATTATCTAGGAAAAACATGGGTTCCTAATGATAAGGTGTTCACAAGCATTCAGCGATGAAGCGAGAAATAACAAGTGTGCAAGTCCACGAATGTGAGAGGTAGAGTTGTGGGCAAAAGATAAATCAATTATGATTTTCCCAAAAGATTAGTGCGTCAAGTTTTATTTAATTTTCAGATTATCAGAATGAACTTGACGGTGTAGCAGGCAAAAAGTGGAAGTGTGGTGCAAACTCAGGAGGCAGGAGGAGGCTGGAGCCTGGTGGGGACCACCAGGGGTCGCCCGACCCTCCTGGTGGGGTCGCCCGACCTGGCCTGGACCCCACTGGTTCTCATATTTCGCGTGTTGGCCTTTCCTGAGTTGCCTCATATGGTTCTGGATGATTTGGTCGTGATTGTTCCAGATATGGCGACGTTTCCCCCCACACTTGCCTTTTTGCCTGTTTCCTTCAAAAACGACAAAGATATGGAAACACAAATATTGCTCTACCAGTATGCAAGCTCGGGGAGCACTATCATTGATTGAATTTAAAACTGAACTCGCAGGCGCATTACAAATTTGAAGGGAAATAAGAATGAAAATAAACTAAGCAAAATGCGCCTTTTAGCTAAAATAAAAGTGGAGGATTAGATATAGAATTTTTCCTCCTTTCCTGCGCCCTTGAAGAGACGCTTAAGCTTGGAGTTGGTGCTGCGGCGTAAGTTTGCGTTGTTCTCGCGCAGCTCCTCCATGGCTTCCCTTAGCTCGGCCACTTTGTTCCCGAGCTCAAGATGCGAGTCACGGAGGTCGATGTACTTAGCAAGGAGGCGGTCATAAGGCTTCTTCTTGGGCGTCTTTTCCTCTTCACTTTCGTACATACCCCCTGCCCTTTTGATAGGTGAGGGAGAAAGGTGCCTCCTAACTCTCTTGGTAGGAGTAGAGCTCATGGATTCATAGGCACCCTTCTTTTCTGCTGATGTAAGCGGCTGAACGAGCTGTTTCCCCTTCCCGCGGACGCCCGTAATCTTGAAGCGTGGATCTCCCATCTTCTTGGGAGCAGCAGCGAGGGGAGAGTGCTCAATGTATTGATGGTGTACCACATTGCCACTCTTGGTGACTAGTGATCCCACGTACTTCTCTCCTGGGCGGAGAGAGGTTCCCGGATCGTCGCGACGAGCCTTCCTTGGAGTGAGCGCCCCCGTGGTAGGATGAGGTGGAGTAGAATGACTCTTCCTTAAGACCTTCTTGGCTATGGGAGCTGCAACGGGAGTACTTGGTGGTGGTAGGAGGGCCATGGGTGCGACATCCACAAAGTTGGCTTGCTCAATGGGGGTGACGGGATCAAGGATGTTCTCTAGGTCAAGTTCGCGCAAGAGTTGGCTTGTGGTGGCGGACACATCAAAGTCAGGGATGCTGCTGTCCATGGTGATGTTGGGAGTGTTTTGGGATCTTGGTTTGATGAAGAAGATGGGTGGTGCAAGGGAAAAGAGAGGAAATCACTAATATTTATAAGGGAGACTAAGGAAAGAGTTTCCCTGATTTTCCCGGAGCAGAGCAGGAGCTACATCAGTGGGATTTCTGCTTGTGAACGTTGGAGAAACAGGTGGGGGAAAATTAGGACCGTTGTGGATCTCACAGGGGTCGCCCGACCTGATAGGGGGGTCGGCCGACCCTGTGTGGGTCCCATTCGCCCCCTAATTTCTGCAGTGCTCTTCTTATTCGAAAATATATTGTACAATAATTGCGACGGGTAAAAATAAGAAACAGAGGATGTCAGGATAAAAGATTTAAATCAATTAGATTCATGACATCGAAATCTTTATTTGCTTCGGGTTCAAGATAAATTTTAAGGCGCTGACCATTTACCTTGAATACATTACCTCCGTCGTCCTGGAGTGTGATTGCCCCATGAGTCGACGTGTCGATGATGGTGTATGGTCCGTTCCATTTACTTCTCAATTTTCCATGCCCGAAAAGCTTTATCCTTGAATTGAAGAGCAACACCTTGTCTCCAACTTTGAATTCTTTTATCTTTATCCGCCGGTCATGCCAGCGCTTTGTACGCTCCTTGTAGATGGCTGAGTTGTGATATGCTTTGTCTCTCCATTCTTCCAACTCAGCTATCTCCATTTTTCTTCTCCACCCAGCTCCTTTCATATCCATGTTCCAAGTTCTCATGGCCCAATATGCTTTATGTTCCAACTCGACTGGCAAATGGCACGTTTTTCCATAGACGAGTTGGTATGGTGACATGCCTATGGGTGTCTTGTAGGCTGTTCTATATGCCCATAGTGCATCGGGTAGCTTGTTCTTCCATCCCTTCCCCATTTCCAAGACTGTTTTCTGCAGGGTCCGCTTGATTTGTTTGTTGGATGTTTCGGCCTGCCCATTTGTTTGAGGATGGTATGGAGTGGCAATGTTGTGCTTTGCTCCAAGCTCTCTTAGAAAGCTACGGAAGGTCTTATCAATGAAGTGAGACCCTCCGTCGCTTATCACCATTCTCGGAGTTCCAAACCTTGGAAAGATAAACTCGTGGAACATCCGGCGAGCGTGTTTGGAGTCGGCAGCTCGGCATGGCATAGCTTCTACCCATTTGGATACGTAATCCACTGCCACCAATATGTATTCACAATCTTGGGACTTCACGAATGGTCCCATGAAGTCAATGCCCCATACATCGAAGAGTTCGACTTGAAGGTTGTATGTGAGGGGCATTGCATCTCGTGCTGTGATGCCTCCAAATCTCTGGCATGGTGGGCATCTTCTAATGAATTCTTTTGTATCTTCATACATGGTCGGCCAGAAGAATCCACTTTGCCAGATCTTTGCTTGGGTACGGAAGGCACCATAATGTCCACCGTATGGGGCTGCATGGCATTTTTCAATGATTTGTGTGCTCTCGGGAGTGGGCACACATCGCCTAAGCAGTCCATCGGCGCAGATACGATAGAGGTATGGTTCATTCCATAAGTGACGGCGACTTTCATAAATCAATCTTCTTTTATCCGCCCCTGGTGGTACGTATCCTGTGGCGATGAAGTTCACAATGTCGGCGTACCAAGGGTGCGAATCCGTCACTTTCAGCAGCATGTCGTCGCGTAGGAAGTCATTTATGGGTAACTCCTGCAAGTTAGTGAATTGCATACGCGACAAATGATCTGCTACAGAATTTTCTACTCCTTTCTTATCTTTAATTTCAAGATCAAACTCTTGGAGTAGAAGGATCCATCTTATGAGACGAGGTTTAGCATCTTTCTTAGCAAGCAGATATCTCAAAGCAGCATGATCAGTGTAAACGATAACTTTTGCTCCAGCTAAGTAAGATCTAAACTTGTCAAAAGCAAAAACAACGGCAAGGAGCTCTTTCTCAGTGGTAGTATAATTCAACTGAGCTCCAGTCAAAGTTTTGCTAGCATAAGAAATTGCATGATGCTTTTTGTCTTTCATTTGACCAAGAACTGCCCCCACAGCATAATCACTAGCATCACACATTATTTCAAAAGGAAGCGTCCAATCAGGGGGTTGAATGATTGGAGCAGAGATGAGTGCATTCTTAAGAGTAGCAAAGGCATGCATGCAGTCATCATTGAAATCAAAGGGTGCATCCTTAGCAAGCAAGTTCGTAAGGGGTCGTGCAATTTGAGAAAAATCTTTTATGAAGCGACGATAAAAACCAGCATGACCCAGAAAACTACGAACACCCTTGATATTCACAGGAGGCGGAAGCTTTTCTATAACTTCTATTTTTGCTTTGTCCACCTCTATTCCTCTCTCTGACACAAGGTGTCCAAGAACTATGCCCTCTTGGACCATGAAGTGGCACTTTTCCCAATTAAGTACCAGGTCCTTCTCATGGCATCTCTGTAAGACCTTGTCTAAATTTTCTAAGCAATGATCGAAGGTTTTTCCATAAACAGAGAAATCATCCATAAAAACTTCCATAATTTCTTCGATCATATCAGAGAAAATAGACATCATGCAACGTTGGAACGAGGCAGGTGCATTGCACAAACCAAAAGACATGCGACGATAAGCATAAGTTCCATACGGGCATGTGAAAGTTGTCTTACTTTGATCGTCGGGGTGGATGGGAATTTGATGATATCCCGAATACCCATCAAGGAAACAGAAGAAAGAATGATTTGCCAGCCGTTCCAACATCTCATCGATGAAGGGCAGCGGAAAATGATCTTTCTTTGTAGCCTTGTTAAGTTTTCGGTAATCAATGCACATTCGCCACCCCGTGACGGTTCGTTGAGGAATGAGTTCATTTTTATCATTATGAACAACCGTCATACCTCCTTTCTTGGGCACCACTTGTACGGGGCTCACCCAATCACTGTGAGGAACAGGATAGATGATCCCAGCGTGTAATAGCTTCAAGACCTCTTTCTTCACAACTTCTCTCATTGCATTATTCAGCCTCCTTTGAGGTTCCCTTGAAGGTGTACTTTCAGGATCCGTGGGAATGCGATGGGTGCAGAGAGCGGGGCTGATCCCTTTTAGGTCTTCAAGTGAGTAGCCAAGAACGGAGCGATGTTTTTCAAGCACGGCTATGAGTTTGGTGGTTTCTTCTTCCGAAAGCTTGTCACTTATGATGACAGGAGCTTGCGGATCTTCGTGCAAGAAAGCATAGCGCAAACCGGGAGGTAGCGCTTTAAGATCAATGGGAGGTCGTGGCGGTGGTGTGGTCTGTGGTAGCTCAAAGGTGTCCTCCGAGTCGGCTTCTTCTAAGATAAAGTCTTGTGCATCTTCCTCCAAGGCTAACTCGGGGTCCATGTGAGGAAAAATGGCCATGACCTCCTCCACTTGATATTCCTCAAGTGGTTCAACGGAAAGAGTGTTTCATGATGTGGTAATTGGAATGGAGAATGACTCTTTTCCGAGGGTGAAATTGAGGTTTCCAAATGATGGGGCATCGATGAGGAATTTTTCTATGGGATGCCCGATCATTATGTCGAAGTTTGGGACTTCGAAGACGTAGAAATCCAGGATAACCTCAAGGTCTTCATGATAGAGAGTCACATCTCTGACAATCCCCAAACTCTCAAGAATATGGCCTGATGGGTGCTTGAGGAGTTTGTTTGTTGATGTCCATGGTCGGTTGCCAAAGATTGACAACGCATATGTGTCGGAGAGGATATTGGCACCAACAAGAGGGTTGTAGAGTGCATCCACCTTGGTTCCTTTGATGGAGCAGCATATGTTGGTTGAGGGAGGGCAGAGCCGAATGATATCCATGGATAGCTCATTCTCCCTCAACCATTCATCGCTCATGATTGAAGTAAGCTCCCGAACAGTCTCCACAAGATATTCTTTTTCAATTGGTTCGGGAGGTGGCAAAGGAACAGGCGGTCTCTTTTGAAACAAATAGTTCGAGGTGTTTCCAAAATTCAAAAATTTCTTCCTCAAACTCAAATGGGAACTCTAGAGGTTCATCATCCTCTGTCATTGTTCGGGAATCAGATAAGGACTCGGATGTTGGGTCTACCAAGGTAGGCACCTTTTGTTGTGTTTCCACAATGAGTTCCTCATCTTTTGACTCCGGCTCCTCGGGTATTTCAGCGGAAAAAGGTGTATTTTCAACAATTCTTTCTAGCAAATCTTTTGCTTCCGCTATGGTCTTATGAGAGAAAGAACCACCGGCAGCCGTGTCAAGATAAAGTGCGGTGTCTTTGCTCAACCCTGAATAAAAATGTTGCAGAAGAACGGGTTCTGGGAGCAATAACTCTGGACCGGAATCTGTTAATGAACAGAACCGTATCCATGCCGCACTAAGGGTTTCTTCCTCCTCTTGGCGAAAGTTAATTATTTCCGCGCGTAGAGCAGTGATACGAGATACGGGAAAAAATGCTAGACAAAATTTGTCTCGCAATTCTTTCCAATCACCGTTCACTCTCTTAGCGGTGTAAGTGTACCATTGCTTCGCCTTCCCATTGAGAGAGAAGGAAAACAATTTCCACTTTAAAGTTTCATGTGTCATGCCATTGATCAATCGGCATGCACACAAGTGCTCAAACTCTCGCAAGTGTTCAAAGGGATTTTCATTTTTAAAACCAGAGAAAGAAAGTCCTTTGATCAAAGAAATAAAACTGGGGCTGAGCTCATAGCTTGTTGAAACAACAAGTTGAGATGAACATGGTGGCTCTAAGAGCTCGCCCCGTGGAGTGGAAAAAGATTGGATTGTAGGTGATGACTCCATGTGTGTAATTTTTTTTTTCTAATTTAATTGAACGGGAAATGTAAAGATAAGTTACGAGGGCAAACCTGGTCCGCTACAGAATTAGCAACCGATCCCCGGCAACGGCGCCAGAAATGCTTGTTGGTATTTCTTACACCACGAATAAATCCGCAAGCGCACGGAATACCGTTGTAGCACTTCACCCGGGAGTATTCCAAGGTATCGTATTTGTTTTCCCCAAGGAACGGTGATAATCTGCAGCAAGGTTAGTTTTACCCAAGGACACACAAGAATGGCAGTAGTATAGGATTGAGAGGATGAATAAAGATCTAGCTGTCCCGCAGGACGATCGCACTCTAGCTCTACTCGTTTACTTCGGGCACTGGTATAGACCTGGTCTGCCAAGTCACGCCAGCCTGTAGCTCTACGACGAACCCGAACGTGGAGGATTACAAGGGACGGACAGGGCTGTCACCACCTGCCGCCTACCTCTACAAACCGTGGGGCACGCTGCAAACAAAGGTAACCTCTAGCCTAGGCACCACGCCTATGCCGTCGATTACTACTCTAACCCCGGTCCTGGTACCAATCTGGAAGGCTAGAGCACCCCTCGCGGAGCGATGATCCCGTAAACAAGTATAACAAGAATAACGACTAGTATGTAAAGCTCAGTAGATCAATAACACCACGAATACTAATCTTACGAATAAGAACAAGGTTCGTACTATGAACGAACGACGAACGAACGACGAACGAACGAAGAACGAACGATGAACTATTAATAAGATAAATATCCGCCAAGGGTACAAGATAAGGAAATAACTAAAAGGAAAGCTATCCCTCTCTTGATCCTTGCCCTCTCCTCTATTCTACTACTGTACAAGAGGCCCTTGGCCTGGATGGGAGTGGAATGACTTGTGTCTTGTGATGTGTTTTGGAGGAGGGGGGTACCCCTTTATTTATAGCCCAAGAAGGTCGGCAACTTGAGGCGGCTCCTTAGGTCGGTGGCATTGATTGCAGGTGGAACCGACCTCTGGAAGGCGGTGGCGAACCGCCATAGGAAGATGGGCCAGTGGGGCCACCACAGGGGGTCGGCCGACCTAGGGTTTGGGGTCGGCCGACCTGTGGCTGGCCCCTCTGGGCCTGGGCCTTCTCAGGTGGCTTCCCCTGGTTGCCTTCTCCTCTGATCCACCTGCTATGGGTGGACTTGAAGTCTTTTTATCGGGAGTTGGGCTTTATTTGGATAATTCTTTATTCCGGGGAAAATTGGTGTTTCCAGGATGGGCCTTTTATGCTTCCTTTTCCCCGTTTTCCTACGAATTGCAGCTGCACTCACAAATTCACCAAGACTCATGGAAATCATTAGTTTAAAGACCTAAGTCTACCTTTGGTGATTGTTTCATTATAAAAAGCGCAGCTAGTTGACGGGTAAATATTGGGTCTAAGAGCCGTCAACACCCATGGGGCGCTTTCTTTGTAACAACTGATCCGCCGATACTTAAGTTTTGAGTTTGCTCGGGACGAGCAAAGTTTAAGCTTGGGGAGGTGTTGACGGCCATTAAATCATAAAATGACCGTCAACTATCGGCGAATAAAAGGTATGCACCAATGTTTTATGCATTAAACTAATAAAGTTCCACAAGTTTTGGATGTGATCTTGTATTGCAAGGTACATAGGAATATTGGTGCAATTGTGCTTATACTCATGGATAAAAAGCAAATATACAAAAAGCAAGGTCCTGTTCGGACATCTCGACGACATTCGACGCAAGAAATAAGGAATGACTTGGACATCAAGAAATAATTATTCAAATCACAAATTTGACCCCTCCATGTCAAAGCCTCGTCAAGATAGTCAAAATGGGCTTTTGGATCACCCAATTCGGAGTTCGGGAGCAGGAGTTATGCCTCGCGCAAGATTGGAGGAAAATCAGAAAAAAGCTGGCCGGCCGGCCCAACTTAGTCTCCAACCGCCTCAATCTTCCTCCAGTCGGTTCTAGAGTCGGTGACAAGCCACTTGACGCGCCGGCCAAGCCAGGGGACGTCGGCAAGAAGGGAATATTCCACGAAATGCTCCAAGACCTTCTCCACTCTCCCAAGGCAACTCCACTATAAATAGAGGACCCCTCCCCTCACTCCAACCTGCACCATCACACTTGAGAAGAGAAGATCCAATGTAGGGTCACGCTCTTTCTCATGGAAGATCATTCCACTTGTGTAGTTTAGAGTAGGCTAGTTGGTCATGGGAGTTAGAGTAGAAGTGAGAGCTTCCCTCGGAGTTCCGGAGTTTTCTTCGGATATTGGGTAAAGCTCTCTTGTATCTTTTCTTTTTGATATTAGTTAATATAATTATTTTTCCTATTTATTTATTTTCTTATTTATTTATTTTAGTTTTTCTTTTAGTTTACATTTATTTATTTAAGTGATAATTATAGAGAAATTCTTGTGTTGGTTCCACGTCTGTGTATGATAGGTCTATCTGCATGGGTTGTTTGCACCGCAAATGCTTACACAATCCACATAGATTTGTTATGCATGGTTGGCTTGCTCTTTTACGTTGGAGTAAGTTATCTAGGATAGTTGCTTGTATGGTTCAAGGAATTATTCCTAGGCGTGAGTGTGCACCCAACCCCACGGAGGATGGTAGCCGCGAGTGTATGTGACAGCTACACCGGTCTCTGTAATCCACCACGTCCGGGTTGGACAGGTAGGGCCTAGACGCGGTCCGTTGCCTGGATACGTTGAACTTAGTTTCCGAGTTGCGTGTCTTGGCGGCGGCCGTGCCCCGATGCGCTTGAATGTATCTGTAATGAAAGTTTAAATAGATATTTGTAACCCCTAGGCTGATACCCTTCTTCTCGTTGTCCTCCCAGTTGACTAGTTCTATCTCTTTATCTTCATATGGAATCATTGCGTGTGTTTGGTTGCCACCCATCATATCTTCCATCTTTACCCATGTTTTGGTCTAGTTTGCAAGTTATAAATAATAGATGTTTCGTTGTCAATTCACGATATTCTTATCCCTGCTTCCCTATGGAAAATATAAATACGATACTCTTGGAATACTCCTGGGTGAAATGCTACAACGGTATTCCGTGCGCATGCGGAGTTGATATTTATCTCTGTGCGTAAGAAACGCCAACAAGGACATGCTCTACGAGGCACGCAGCCAGGCCATCGTTCAGTTCTACGCTAGCAAGAAAGTGAGGGTCAAAAAGAGGGACGCAGTAAACATGAGGTTGACAAAGGAAGAATACATGGCGGTAAATATAGACCAAGCTGCCATTTCATTAAGTATACATGTTTATTTTGATCTAGCTTCTTATATGTCACATTCTTGATGACTTGTAGGCGGTTCCGTGGTGGATGGCAGCGCATCCCACGTGCTGGGAGGCCCTGGTGGAAAAGTGGTGTCGCGAGGACTGGGAGGAGCAGCACAACGCTTGCCGGGAGCGTCGATTGATGATGCAAGGTGTACCGCAGCATCAGGGCAGTCTTAGCCTCAACGAATATGCGGCCATATATGTATGTTAAATCATTTCTCTATTCTAACGCTCAATACTGCATAATTTCTAATCATCTTTTTTTCCTTAGACGGCGTCACATGGTGGCGAGCCTATCAACACCTTCGAGGCTTTTGCTTTGGCCCACAAGGGCAAGGCGACGGGGGACATCCAGTACAACCCGGACGACAGGCCCGAGGCGTACAGTAATCCGAGCGTCCATAGCCGTCATGAGTGCATACTCACAGGTGGCAAAGGAGGTCCATGGGCCAGACTTCGATCCGAGATCACACGACCTCGATGGTGAAGTCGTCATGAGGGCGGGAGGAGGCAAGAAGCATGGGCGGTACTACCTCGGTGACAGCGTCATCGACACGGCAAGTACTCCCACGCTGTCCCAGATTCGCGCACGGAGCGGTGGCGGTGGCCCGAGCATACGCCAACGACCGACCGCTACACAGGCTCTCCAGGTTACTATTGTTACATTCATCGTTCATTCACTTTTAATATTGAGATGCATGCACTTGAGTATAACATTTGATTCAATATTGCAGGCCCAGCTTGAGAAAGAGAGGATCAGGCGGGAGCAGCTCGAGGCGAGTATGGCGCAGCAGGTGCAGGAGCAGGAGCAGGTGTCGCAGCAGGTGCCGCAGCAGATGACAGAGATGTTCTCCTTCTTTCAGACTCACTTTGAGGCGATAGGTCACCCTTTGCCGGCACAGGTGCCCTGGGGTCCTCGTCCTCTAATTTCTCCGGTGCGTCTCTTTACAACCTTAAACAAACTTAGAAAACTTAGAGACTTAGAGAATTTAGAGACTTAGAAAACTTAGACACTTAGATACTTAGAGTTCTGCTATATCACAAATGTTATGTCCTCCTTTCTGCAGCATCTGTCTGGATCGGCGGGGTCGAATGCTGCTGTTGCAGTTCAAGACGTAGATCTATCGGCAGCTCGCACTCTTTTCCCACACCCACCCCCACCCCCACCACCCTTTCAGTGATTTGTGTTTTGTGGACAATGTGTGGACTATTTGTGGACTTTGAGCGTTTGTGGACTATTTGTAGACTTGTGAGCATTTGTGGACTATGTGTGAACTTGTGAGCTTTTATAAACTATGTGTGGACTTGTGAACGCTTTGTGGACTATATGTGTATTATTTGTTGAATTGTGGACTATTTGAGCATTTGTGGACAATTTGATGATTTCCGGATGTGGATTTGGTTGTCAATTGGACGTTGAATGTCATATATATCAACTGCCTGTGAGTTTGTCAAAAGAAATAGCGGAAAAAACCATTTAAAATGGTTCTGGAAAAATGATTTGCCGAGTGTAAATGCAATAACACTCGGCAAATCCTGGGATAAAACTGTTCTGGAAAGATCATTTGCCGAGTGTCTGTGCACAGACATTCGGCAAAGTTTGAACTCTTTGCCGAGTGTAAAAGCACAGACACTCGGCAAACAGTTCAAGCTTTGCCGAGTATTTGTGCATCGTCCGTTCACTCGGCAAAGTCTTTTGCCATCAGGCCGCCGTCCGTCCACTTTTTTCCCCAAGAGTCGCTTTTTGCACTCGGCAAAGTGTTTTCCGAGTGTCCGACAGAAAACACTCGGCAAAGGCCGTCTTTGCCGTGTATCCCGTCCCCGAGTGCCCTTTTCCGAGTGTTACACTCGGCAAATACGTTGCCGAGTGTTTTTGTCTCTTTGCCGAGAGCCCTAGGCACTCGGCAAATCGGCGATTTCCGGTAGTGGCAGTAGCGGAGCTAGACGAAAACGTTGGGGGGTTGCGGCTCTTTAGAGAGATTGAAATTCATAGTTGATTATATATATGGTGAAAATCTGATTTCATAAGCTTAAAAAAAATTTCGGCTGGGTGCGGCCGCACCCAGCACTTACTATATAGATCCGCCCATGACTGAACGAAACTGCAAATTGAGGCCTTCTCTACAGACTCATATGATTTGTTTTGATATAAATTTATCGTACATAAAAAGTAATCTATATCAACTAATTTCTGTAAATTACTTCAGAAATTTGTTATGGCATTTCTAGATGCAAAGTAATTGTACGATGGTATTAATATCAACTGTGTCCACTGATTTCTTCTCAATGCATAAGGTGTCAGTTCCGACTCGGTGCATAAGGTGGCCAGTCCGTTTACTTGTTCTTGAGACATAATCGAACGCAAATAATTCTTCAACAAAAATTTTTAACTTTGAAAAGTATCTTTTTAATAATATCAATCATTTTTGACATTTTAAAATAACAGTTGAATAAAATAAAAGAGAACGGATTATGTGAACACAGTGCCATTTGCCCCCCTTGAATCCGGTCAGATCACTTCTCGAGCTAGTGAAACCATTATCTAGGGACGCCTGATGGTGCACGGTAATCAGCCTAGTCGTTGATGGGTGCACAAGTCGTGTTTCAAAATTAATGTCACTGCTGGTGCCCTCTGGTGGATGGTGCATGTCGACCACCTAGCTGCGGTAGTGGCCAGTGTGGGTGGCAACTGGCAAAGGTTGACCGTTGACGTGCATGGGGCCAGGGCCGGCCCTGGAGGGGGGCGAGCGGGGCGGCCGCCCAGGGCCCCCAAACGTAAGGGGGCCCCTCCCCATTAGCATGTATGTACCTGTAATAGAGATCATGTATATAATAAACAAATCAGGCCGTCTAAACAAAGCCCAACGACAATCAGGCAGCCTATAATACGTCAATCCAACAATCAGTACCGCGTATACGAACCGTCGAACCTGACCCTGGGCGCATCACTCGCCGCGCGTCGCCTACTCGCTCTCCCTAATTCTCGGTCGATGAGGGCGCACATCGCTAGTCGCCGCAACGGCCGATCATCGACTTCGACGTTCCATGTTCGTCTACGTCGCGCTCGCTTCCGGCGTTGCTGATGAAGTCTCGTACTCTCGTCAAGGCGAGTCACACCTGCTAGGTACGTTCCGTTCCCTAATTAATCGGCTAATCCACTTACCTAAGTTCCTATCTGCATGATCAAACAAGTTATTTGATTATTCTTTTTACAATTTTAGGCAGGTCATGTCGACTAGAAAAGTATGCATCAGGGAGCGAGAAAAGAGAAAAATGAAGAAACGGTAGGATGAGTTTTTAGAATCACGGAACGGTGCCATTGTTAAATTTCTCAAGAGTACTACAACCACTTCAAAGAACCCAGATCCAGATGAGCTAGCAATAGTTTCTATGGAGGAACACACTGATTTTAATATGGAGACCAGGTCGGCAGAATCCAATGTATGTAAGTGATCATGACAACTCCAATTCATCTTTTAAATATTCCAGAAATGTTTGAAGAAACTAAGGTAATATATACAATCATTTTGTATGAATATGATTTTGACATGTTATTTATTTTGATTAGTAACAATATTTTCTATATATTAGTACAATTTTAGTTCATATATATAAAGAGGCCCAGGGCTTTAAACTTCGCCCCGGGCCCCTTAAATCTCAGGACCGGCCCTGCATGGGGCGGATTGATTGGCCGAGCAGTCAGTGAACCGACGAGCAATCACTTGTCCGACTGCTACATCGTCCTCATTACCGGCAGCGACGAGTACTTAAACCTCATCGCCCTTCTTCCCGGCAGCTGCGTCGTCCTCGTGCCCGTCGGCGTGCCGGCGACGAGCATGTCAACCTCATGGTCCTTCTTCCTGGCAGCTGCGTCGTCTTCCTGCCCGGCGGCGAGCTGGCGACCAAACCGAAGCTGCCAAAGGGCTGGAGCCGAGGATGCGTTGTGCAGGAAGGAAGCCATGCTTGGGAGTCATGCGGATGCCAAGCCGAGCTCTGCACCGTTGGATTTTTCCACGCTGTCCACATGTTGGTCACCGGGGCGGGGCTGCACAGCGGCAATATGCAAACCGTCCGCAGAGAATTTGTTTCCCACGAGAACCGTGCAGCCTAATGGCCGACGTGCCGCGTACGGCCTCTCCAGACAGATGCGCGTTACTGCCCCTGCAAAACACGGCCAAAGAAACAGTTCATTCACATCCATTATCTCCTGCAAAGATGTACTGTACACACATCCACCGCGTCCCGCGAATCCGGAGCGATAACTCTAACGCGCAGGCGTAAGCGTCCCGTGCGGGCGCCGCCCTGCGCGCGGCCTGCTCCTGTTCAGAGTCTATGTAGGACCTGAGGAGCACATATGTCATATTGTATATGAGGATGGTCTTTACGTGTAACACCGACGGATGCTCATGGAAAAAAGTCACGCTGACGTCAGCGTATTAAATGCATGATCTAGAAACTTTAAAATATCATAGGTCTCTCGTATGACGCTCGTTTTCGATTCCGTTTGCACCATTGTGTTCGTGGCGATGAGACGAACAAAACTATATCTCACTTGCATATATTTTTGAATAATTTTTTTATGAGCATATAACATATGCTACCCAAAATTTATTCTAAAAATTAAAACTACTATAATGTCTCTCCATACAAGTTGGTGCTCACATATTAACTAAAGTAAATTTCAAAATCAACTATACATAATTTAACTTTTCAAATTATAATAATTTCTTGATTCTATTACTATAGTTCAACTTAAGTTAATAAGTTGTTACTGTTATTAGTATATCATATCTTGTTACACAAACTTCAATTTATGTACTATACATATAACATAAGTTGCTATACAAAATTCACTATAATATAAAAGTTAAAAAAAATTACCGAAGTTCACTATTTCTTGGATTAATTGTAAATTTTACCCGATAGTTAATAATAACTTATCTGTTTATTTTTATGTTTAAACATGTAACAACTTTAATAAATCTTAAGATTAGAACTTTTATTTGTACACTATGATCACATAAAAATTTAGTGTAGTTTGTGATAGCAATTCATTTGAACACTATGTAGTAATTTTAGTATATTTTATGGTAGCAACTTCATTTAGTGTAGTTTGTAATAACAATTCATTTGAACACTGTGTAGTAATTTTAGTATATTTTATGGTAGCAACTCCATTTGTACATCTTGCAACATAGATTTTCTTAATAGTTTGTGCAAACCTACTTTATTTGTGCATCATGCAACAAAGTTTAGTTTTGTTATATAATCTTTACCTTAACATCCTCTAACAACTTTAGCATATTTTGTGATTGCAATTTGCTATAGCTTTTCAAATTTACATGATAATAACTTATGTTATAAATTTAGTAGCAACTTATGTAATATTTTGATACATGTAAAAAAATTAAAATATATGCAAGTGGTATCTAGTTTTGTTCGTCTCGTCGCCATGAACACATTGGTGTAAACGGAATCGAAAACGGACGTCATACGAGAGACCTATGATATTTTAAAGTTTCTAGATGGTGCATTTAATACGCTGACGTCATGGCCTGCAACTGTAACTGGACTGGCGTCGGGCTTCGCATGCAACCTGAACTGACCATTGAACACGTGAGTGAGAGAGAGAGGATAAAGTAAGAAAGTTATTTTTTTGACCAACCTATCGCGGACACGTGGCAGCCAATGGAATAGGTCGCGCGTTCGCCTAATGCGCGTCTGTACGCGCTGTAACCGCGTCCCTCCAAATAGGTTATGATTCTTCCAAACAGTATTTCCTTAGTGATTTTTAGCTAATTATGCTCCTGATTAGTACTACCAACCCCTCCTGACTCAGCAGTAAAGCTCTGTTATGGGCATATTATCAAACACCTGGAGATTTGTTTCAGTAAATTATGAAATCTGTATGACACTCTAGAATGCTAACGGCAAAATTTAGTACATATACATGTGATTTGTCTTCTTCTATGGAGCTAAATTCTAAATGGATTTAAAAAATTCGATCGTTTGATGGGCCAAAAAATCAAGCAAGATTTCTGGGTTGAAAAAGGAAGAAAAAAAAGAAAAGAAAAAACCGAACCAGCAACCTTCCTTGATTTTTTATTTGACCAAGCAAACGATCGAATTTTTGTGTTGTTGTTGCACCATTACGCTGCAAATTGCATCTAGTTTTTTAACATATTTTTTGTTTCATTTTTTCAAAATTTTATTTTTTGTATTTTCTTTTATTTTTCTTCTTTGAACGGTTTTTCGAATTTTTGTCCGGCTTACCGGAATTTTTGTCCGGTTAACCGAAAATTTTGACTTTTTTATTCAAATTTTGTCATTTGAATTTTGATCCGGTTTTCGACCGGTTTTTCCGGTAACCGGTCATACCGGTTTTACCAGTCAATTTGGTATCGCAAACCTTGTGCTGGACTCCTGATCTTGTGAAACTCGTATGCGTGCCTTTCTATATGCTGGATTCCTCTGCTGTACTTTGAATTTCTTGTATAGCAGTTTCCTAGAGCTTTTTTCCTTTATGTAATGCTTTGAAGCGGGTGCGTGGTAACAAACTAACAATGATCTAACAGCTATGGCTCGTCATGGGCGGCCAGGACGTGGTGTACGTGAAGCAGGACAGGTCGTCGCCGCTGTCTCCGGCAGAGATCAAGGCGCATCTCTACAAGCTCGGCGACCAGCTCTTCACCTGGGCGTGCGCCGTGCCTTCCCTGCACTGCAAGTCCAAGGACGAGTTCAAGGTAGAAATCTGGCGGCGCAACCAGTCGCGCATCGAGGGAGCACTCTGGCGGCGCGGCGAGCTCGCGGCGCTGCGTGGCCACGTGAGCACGCGGCCGCCAGGCGAGGACGCTCGACGCGCACGATTTGTGCGAGTGAGCAGCTCTTGCATCGCGTGCTGTTGTTGTATTCCGGCGGCGTTGCAGCCTTGGTGTTGGTGGCGCGACGCGGTGCAAGGGAACGCGGCGGCGCGGCGCGGTGCGGCCTGGCGGGGTTGCGGCGCGGGCGACGTAGCAAGGCCACGCAGAAGTGCGCCGGGCAGCTCGATGGGGAAGCTCGCGGCGCGGCGAGCCGTGCTCGCGTGCGTGCGGCGGCGGCGCGGGGTGGAGCACTGGCATGGACGCGCGTCAGGTGTTCGACGAAATTCTTGAGCGAAGCATGCTGACGGTTGAGCAAGACGGCGTCAATCCCAATTCTTTGTCATCCCTAGGATCGTTCATCCCAGTCCTATCCTTTCAATTAAATATAAGATGAGACGGTTTCACCCAAAAAATTGAGATGATTTTGTCCCGTTCCACTTGGTATCAAAACCAAACACACCCTAAAATTTTTATCCTAGATAAACTAAAAGTCTGTGCTAAAAACCGTGAAACTATTGATATGGTGCTTGATGCCAGAGGCGTTCAACGAATGCTCACTTGCTCAGGCAGCACAGCAGAGGCTTCAAGCAGGGATTACCACCCAGGTATCGTCCAAAGAGATAAGCACAAGAACATATTATGATAACTAAACTCTGAGGACTTGTTTGGATTAGAGGAAAAAATTTCCTTTCCTGTGTGAAATTGAACTGTTTCCTGTAAAATTTCTGAGCGATTTTTATGAAATTCCTGCGTTAAAGAGGCCTGAGCTTTGTTTGTTCCTTTAGTAGTTTTGCAGTGGTTCTGAGCTTTTTTCTTTATTATTAATCAGGGCGTGACGGCGATATCCTCCAAGAAGAGAGGCAACACAAGGCCATTCCTATTACCTCTCATTAAGTATGCAAATCAGACCAACTCATTAGTTGCAGCATTGGGTGGAAATTTTGTTGTAAATATGCAAAATGGTAATGGGGCTTTTGTAATTATATGGCTGAACTCAAATCGTCGCATTAGTAGTACAATATGTTACTTGAGGAATATTTTGCACCTTTCTTTATGAGAATGTTGTTTTCATGTATGGATGAACTGATGGAAGGCATATTGCATTTGCATTTGAAAATGAAATTAACTATTATGTACAAGGGAAATAAACTTTCAGCTAGGGGCATTTTTGTCCAACAAAAAATTCATATCCCATTCCCTAACCCGTGGCAACCAAACATGAGTAAGGGTTTACACCTCATATCTCTAACTCCAACCCACCCTCTCATTTCCAATTCTATTTTCCTATCCCTAACCCAAGTGCATCCAAACAGCACCGAAGGGTAGCTGGCGCCGGCTAACCTCTCTTACCCATTAACCTCTATCCCCGATGTAAGAACAGCAGCACTGTCACACACATTTGCCTCGCAACAAATGACCATCGGTTAAGTTGTGTCATAATTGACACATGAACCAGACAAATTTCAATATAAAGAAAAATGACGGACGAAATGATAGTTACAGATGTGGGCCGCGGTGCTCGGCGAGCTGCCTCTCGGCCCCTGCTCGAACCGGCAAGACTCCAGGCAGGCTTTGCATTTCAGTCCGCTCGGTTCCAAGATCTACGTCAGCTCGAGTCAAGTCAAGTGGGAAATCATTGGCCAATATTGTACTTGTCAGAGGAGCGTTTATTTTCGATTCTACTGACTTCGCATGAAAAATGACATGGTCACTGACACATACGAAATGCAGGTGATTGTACCTAAATTGCCAGTTACTGGGATGCGGCTGCACCTGGAGGGCAAGAAAATAACCTTGTTTGCCGCAGCGAAACAAGAAACACATTTCGAATGCTTACTGATATCGTTATCTTTCAACAATGCGTTTTTATTTCGAAACAATGAAATAAAACTGAAGACGTATCAACGCCTAGGCAGATCAGAGTCAAAATGTATTGCAAATTGCATAGGCGCACAGTCAGAAGAGCTTTCAACTTTGCGCCGAATTCCAATGCTTTTGCTACTGCATCACAGCAGTAGCACACGGTGAACTGGCTTGTCTCACCTGGCGGAGCACAGGGTGAATGTTGGGGGCGGGCGGGCCACGCCCAAGGTGGAGTCATTTGTCTCAAAAGAATGAAGAAAAGCAATGTCTGTCAATACCGAAAAGTGCATCAAGTTCTGATAGTAACAGACACGGATGCTGCTAAACCGCATTCGTGTTTGTGAGCCTGTTCGGCAGGCTGCGCTGCAGCTGCTGAAGAAATAACTGCGAACACTGTAGCGGCTGCTGCGAACACTGTAACGGCTGCTGAAGAAATAACTGAAACACTGTAGCTGCTGCAAAGCAGCCAAGCGAACAGGCTGTAAGATCATGGAATTACAGCTCGAATTTAAAAATTCATTATTATCTATTTCAGATATGTAAAAAGATAATATGTATTACAATGTAGCATTCATATTTAGGGCACGCATTGCATTGAAGCCTCGGCACCAAGAGCGCTGGATATACAAAGCATTTTCAGTGACATATAGCAATTGGTACAGCATCGTGACATATAGCATCAGCATTTCAGTTGAAGAAAAACAATAACTGCATATGAGCTCTCTATAGCAAATTTTCCTCATCACATTCCACATCAGTTAAGCAACAGTGTCCGCTAAATAGTATCATCAGCTTGCTTGATATGGTGATAGCTTTTGCATTTGTTATCAGGAACAGACGAAACTGCTCTGTCACGTAGACCTTCTGTGGGGGTTAGCAGGTGACCAGATCCATTTTTTTCTGCAATGTCCATCTTCTTTTTAGCAAAGTCGTAATAGATCTTGGACCTCCGAACAAATGTTTTAACAGCATCCTTGATCAAGGGACGAGCATCACATTCTTCAAGATCTCCACTGATGTGAGCCACGTATCTTTTTTCATAATTATATGTCACAGGACCACGAATACCAGGAATCCTGTTATTAAGCTCACATTTGATTTGAGCAGAGCAACAGGCACATCTCCGAGAGAGATTTGTCCAACAGCCTCTTTGAGATTCATCTCTTTCTTAGCAACCCGCTTCCAAATCTCAAAATAGAGCCATGCATAAGCTTGATAGTAAGTAACATCATATTGAGCACTGAACATGTATTCTCTGAAAAGCCAGAGAAAATTAAAGTCGAATATATCTTTGGAAAGATTCACTGCTTGATAATAGGCCAGGCGCTCAAGTTTTTCCCACACACGCCGGCTGCATCTGAAGGCCTTTCCAAATTCCAATCCACCTAGTGTCACTTGATAACTTCTGCCAGAACTGAACATATTGTTTGGTCGCCCTCAAGAGTACTACGAAGTTTGCAGAAAGACTCCAACTCCTCGTCTCCATATATACTCACCATTGTTACGGAGCATTAGCCGCTGGTAGTCCTCCAAGCCAATATAAGGGAACCATCCTTCATGGAAGTACCATTCGTACTCGCGCTCGCACCACCGGTAGTACCCCTCCGCTTTAAGAGTGGCTGGATCTGTCAGCTGGTTTTCATCCAGGCCCTCGAGCCCCTATCCCTTGTAAGCTCTTATGCGATAGAGGGCGATCCGTGTCATCAACTGTATGAGTTGTACTGGCGCCTCGCTGTCGACGGCCACGTCACCTCCCGCTGAACGTACAACGCCGTTAAATTATAGAAAATTCGCTCCCACGGGGAGTCGAACCCAGGACCTCAGGTGCCACTGAGGCTCTTGTAACTACTAGGATACAAGCCCTTTCGCAAGCACGGGTTTTTCTGGTCTTATACGAGCATGACCTCCCACGATGTTAGACAGGCCTGTGCTGGTATACGAAGCGCGTCACGAACCATGCTTGGCCCAAGGAAGTGGCCAATCGGGCCTTGGGTGGTCGAGGCAATGGCCCATAGACGGGCACAGCACGACACTCGTGATAATTGGGTCGTGCCATGGCCCGTGTAAGATGGCACAGCCATGTTTGTGTCAGGCCAGTTCGGAAAGGATATTGGGCATCTATAGGAAACTGGAGTCCCTCAAAAAAAAATCTATAGGAAACTGGATACTTGTTGATTTTGGCACCAAATACAATGCGCGACCGCGCGATTTCTCTTCGCACTAATCTAAAAAGCCGGGTGCCCTAGAGGCTCGGGGCACCCGAGTGCTATATAGGGTTTCCAACCTCCGCTGCGCCTGCCTTTTTCCCCTGCGCCGCCGCTGCGCGAACTTTCTTCTTTGGCACCCGTGCCACTCAAATCTGCTCCGCCCCCGCCCCACAGGCCGAACGCCGCACCCGAGATCGAGGACCCCGCCCCGGCCATCCCTGAATTTGAGCTCCGAGGACACCATTCTTGCCTCCGGTTAGTGCTCTAGCTTTGATGTCAAATTGTTCCAGCCTTGATGTCAAATTTTGTTCCGTCTATGTTTTCAAGTTGTTTCGGCCATGGTTTCATGTTGTTCCGACCATGTTTTTTGGTTATTCCTCGGTGTTTCGGTAGAGCGAGTGACTCGAGCTTGCGGGCGGAGAAGGCAGGGTGAGTGGTTCGGTTGTGGGCGCGGCAGGGTGCGACTACTTTATACAGCAGTGCTCAAGGCACCCGAAAGCTGTACTAGGGGTCCTGATACATTGCTGATTTTGTTAGATGTTGATGCAGGTCGTTTTTTGTTGTGAAACAAATCCTTGTGGACTATCTACATTACCAAAAATAGAACCGCGGTGAAGGTGCTGCTGGCGTTTGTTGTCATAGGCATAGAAGCACGTGGACAGGTACGAGCCCTTGAACACCTACAAGTGGTTGGTGGGCTCACATGTTGCTAGTGTGATGTATTAGCCAGTGCAGCAATAGCTTGTTTTGTTGAAAGCGTTGTATGTGTACCGGTACGCCACCATGCTGCCACCCGAAATGGCCACGACGCGAAGGTCCAACAGGCACATGACGTTCCCCTCGCCAGCCCACGAGTCCCCATTTATGCCAGATGGTGTGATATGATCGAGCACGTTGAACCTGTCAACGAGGCTAACGTTTTAGAAGTCTTGCTCACCGCACCAGCACTAGCAAGCGTGATATCGACGAGCAAAACAAGCAACATCGATTTGCCTGAACCGTGCTAGGTTATGTAATAGAGACAATAAAGAGAATGCGCGTGATTCTGATTTCTGCGGACAGAGTTACGGGAGAGTCTATAAATCAATTATCTGCAATTTTTTCTTTACTTTCAAATCGATAAAACAAGGAATTTTATTGATGTGTTCTCTTGCACACTACCAAGTATGAGAAAGAAGGTGGAACTAGGCATGAACCACAACTTAAAAAAGGAATTTTACATACTTCTTAACACCTGAGCATGTTAGGGTTAGGGTTTAGGGATATTCTCGGCCGTTGTGAGAAGGCTTTCTTCTTGTTAACACAATACTGCGGGTGGAGGTCAATCCCCCCAGCCGAGTTTTTTTTTTTTTTAGGTACATAGGTTCTGCTTGCGTTACTAGGGTTGAGACAAGAGATTTAATGGGATTTGTTTTAGTAAATTACCGAGAAGGAGTTGCTTGGCTTTAATTTGGGCATGCAGCAGCCTAGGTAGGCTACGATGCACTGCGCCGCCCTGTCATGCACTATATTCCTTCTTTTGGCTTCAACTATGGTTTTTTCTAATATGGTACATTTCATTAGTGTGTACTCAATTTCTCAAGTGTTAAGAAGTATGTAAAAACTCCATTTTATAGTTGTTCCATCTCCTTTTTTTTCTATTATGGTACTTTAGTGAGTACACGTATTTCTCAGGTGTTAAGAAGTAGTAAAATTCCTTTTTACAGTACTAGCTTCAACTATGGTTTTTGTTTCTATTATGGTACATTAGTGAGTAGTGTAGAGTGGTAACTTGCGCAGGAGATAAACTCTTTTTTATGCTTCTTTTAAAATATATTGTCCACAGTTCTGTTACCTTTTGTATGATGAAACTACCATATCATCTTGATTCATTCTGTTATTGTTGACTATATGACCCTGCTGCTAGCTAGTGCTTGCACATTATCCAACGTTGTTTTCATTCTTTCATTGAGTTGTTGTAAATATGGTTGCTTCTGTGTTAGGATAATTCAGGGAGTAAAGTTTTGACTCAGGGTGTTCCGAAGGCTTCAAAAATTCTCTATTTGAGCAATGAAACTACCAATTTGCCAGGATCTTCCGCAGGGAGAGGTACAATTTTACCCTTTTTTTCTTTGTATGTGCTAAGGCATCAAATCATGCCGTTCATAATCAATTAATTAACTTGCAGGACATCGATTTAAATGAAATTGATGGCTTGAATGTTCAGACAGAAATGGACAATCCTGAAAACAATGTGCCTGTTTCTTCTTCCAGCTTGGACTTGTTTTTTTCAAGTGCTCCCACGATGGTGGAGGAAGACTCCCAAGTAAAACTTACGAATCATGATGGAAGGCGGTCTGCTAATCTTGTTTCCCATGTTTCTCAACAAAAAGAGGGTAACTTAGCAGACTTTGAAGATATAATGGCTACCCAGCAAGCATTTCTTTGTGCATTACTTGATCCAGACCAAGTCACTCCGGTGAAACTACTTCATCAATCTCCATATGCTTTGAAGAATCATTATGCCAGTTCTATTCCTCTGATGTCACATTCTGGGGAAAGTTCAACAAACGTTACTCAGGTCATTCTTGTTCTCCATTAATGCAAAGTTCTAGACGGGACATCACTCATTCTGGTATTGTACAACAGCATACAAGGTCTCTGGAGGACAACACATTTAGGATCATTTTCTTCAAAGGGCAAATTGTAGGCTTATGGTGAGAGAACAAACCCTTTTGTTGTCTTTAATACAGCTTCATCTTGTTATTTTATTTGTATCAAATGAAATCTGTGATGCTTAAGAACTAACCATTCTTTACTGAAATTTGCATGCAGTATAAATCCATATGAGAGCCGTCTTATCCAACATGCTCTAGAGACGGCGGCACCTGAAGAACTCATCTTGGTTTACGAGGAGGTTATTCCTTATGCTCGTATGCTGGCCACTGATGCTTTTGCAAATCACGTGGTTCAGAAGGTTTGTCCAAATACATATCTTTGAAGAACTAATTAAGTCGTATATTTGACCTATCTTGTATACGAACCTTTGTTTTCAATCAGCTTCTTGAGCATGGACCACAACTCTACAAATGGGAATTCATCAATCATCTGATTGGGCATGTGCTACCCTTAAGCCTTCATATGTATGGTTGTCACGTCATCCAGAAGGTATAACTAGTTGCAGCACATTTTGTTTTGTATAATAAAGGGCATCTGCTTTATTTTTAATATAAACCTAAGTGCATAAATTCTTGACCTGGCTGGATAATATTATTAGATAGCTTGTGCTATTAGATTCCTGAAATTAAAATCTATAAAGATAAACAGTAAACCAAACTCTTCAATTTTGTCCCTAATTAGTATTTACACATAATGATCTTTACCACAAGCCAATTACCTGAATATTATTTATTTTTTCTGTATCTCTTTTAGGCTTTTGAAGTAGGTGACCTCGATCTGAAGGTACACATGGCCAATGAATTTAGCAACAATGTGCTGGAATGCGCTCGTGACCAATATGCCAACCAGGTCATCCAGAAGTGCATGGAGTGTGTGCCCCCGCAGCATATCGAATTTATCTTCAGTAGTTTCTGCGAAAAGGCCAAGGAATTCTCCATCCATCCTTATGGCTGCCATGTTATTCAGGTTGGCATCACCTTATTATTCACGTCATTTGCGTTATTTATTTGTTGATTCATCACTAGCGCGGACTTGTTTATCATCTATGCGTGATGACGTCACCAGAAAGCGTTGGCTCTCTGTAACCACTCGGAAATCCGCAACAAACTGCTGTTAGAGATCTTAGAAGCTGCTGCCGAGCTGGCACCGGACCCTTATGGCAGCTATGTTCTGCTGGTAATCGATCTCTCTATGATTAATCATCCATTTAGTTTTAGGAAAGAACATCATGATTTTTAGCATTACAAGCACTGTGGGATTCCGAATCTCGGTAACATTGCAGAACATTGTGGAGCACGGAGGGCCTGGTGGGCTATCCATGATCGTGAACAAACTCAACGGACGCATCTATAGCATGAGCTACCATATCTTCGCATCCAACGTCATCAAGAGCTGCCTGGCCTTTGGCGACTTCATGGACCGCCAGCTGATCACCATCGAGATTCTCTCCGGCGCCGACCAACACTTTGACCATCTGCTGGTTGGTGATCTGTCAGCATGCAGTCAAAAGTGGCTGATTCTCGTTTGCACAAACACATTTCTCAAATAAAATGATCATGTTGTTGCAGGATATGATGTGCCACCCGTACGCCAACTTTGTGATCCAGACGTTGTTGGAGACGGCTGAAGAGGGGCACCAGCGTGTGCTGATGGATGCGGCGGAACGCTACGCGGATATGATCGTGACTTACCCACACGGCAGGTGCATGCTTGCCCGCGTCCAGAGGCTTTTCGCTGAAAAAGGTACACGATGACCTGCATTGTTGTCTGTTGATCCTTCCCAGCTTGGAGCTAAGAACCTACGCTGATATATATTAATTGTTGCAGGAAGGCTGACGACGATCACACCACTCCTGCATGGTTATTGATCCCCAGCTCCGGAGCTAGTCAGGCTGCCGAAGAAGGAGAACCTGAGATAGGAAGAAGCACCTGCAATGCACTACTTTTCTTCTTCTTCCATTAGAGGCGAATCATTTAATAATTGAGCTCTATCTGTTTCAGGAACAGAGAACTCTGCCTTTTCTTCTATTTACTGGTGTTGCCTGCTGACTGCTATTGTCATTTTTTTTTCCGGGTATATTGTCATTTTCGTTATGTTAGCGTTCAACTGAACTGCAGCTGCTTGCTTTAAAATTGCCGTCAGGCAGGACATGCTCTAGTGTCTTTGAGAATCTCGCATTGCTTTTGAGAACTCGAATTTGACCAATTACACGTATGAAGTATGGCAACAGCCTGGATGGATCCATTCATCTATGAATTTTGGAGCGTGGCATCAACACACACACACACACACACGATGGTTTGCTTTGTTGATCCTTCCCAGCGATAGTAGCTTGGAGCTAAGAACCAACACTGACATAGGTTAATTGTTGCAGGGAGGAGGATAACACCGATCATAGGTGCTGATCCCCAGCTCCCAAGGCAGTGTCAGACTAGTTCAGGCTGCCGAAGAAGGAGAACTTGAAATAATAATAAGCCTTTAATAATGGAGCTCTATCTGTTGGAGAAAGAGATAACTCTGCTTTTGCTTCGGTTACTATTGTTGCTTGTTGACTGCTATTGTCATTTTCGTTATGGTAGCGTTCAACTGAACTCCGGCTGCTTGCTTTAAAATTGTCTTCACGGCCGGGGCTCTAGACCTCTCGTGTCTTGTCGTGTCAGGTCGTTTGACCAGAACTTAATTGGATTTCAGGCTTCCTTGATGAAATGTTAGTTTTCAAAATGTTGGTCTGTGTGCTTAATTATCCAAGGCTATCAAACGTCGTGTGTGTTTTCCGTAAAAAAAAAAAGTCGTGCGTGTTTAGTGCATATTCTGATCGCAGGCACAGGTTCACATACATTTTCCCTGTTCTGATTTCTGAAGAGACAATTGTAAACATACAGACAATACAACTAGGAAGTCATATTGTTTCTTTCAACAGCCGCGGCTCAATACAACTAGGACCTCCTGCCAGCCATGTTAGAGAACCGTGCATCAGGCGGGTATATATGCAGAGCAGCAAGCTCATGGGCTAGTACCTTATTTCGATCTCTCTTTGCCTTTGACATCTCGATTACACTTATCAAGTCTTGTGCAGCCCGGATGGATTGGTTCGTCTCTGAATTTTGAAGAATCGCAACGCGGCTTGCGCTGTCAGTTTCTAGCAGAAGTGGGCAGTCCATCCGTGGCAGGTGCCATCATGCAACACTCACATTACCATTTTCTCTACAGGCAGTGAGCTCTACCTCTTCATCCTCCGAAGAATTATAAGCCCATTGCACGTGTCATCCTGCAACACACACTTTGCAATTTTGGTCCCGACTGACCATTCCCGAATTAAGACACACGTTTGAGTTTCTTGAGGTGGACGCGATGGATGGAAAGTGTTGAGCCGTCATACCTGCAACTACTTATATATCAAGGGTGACCAAGTTGATGTCGTGACGGAGGAAAATGTGTACAACACACGTGAGCCATGCGAAGCTACGTGCGCATCGGGCACGTGAGCCCATACAGAGCGCATGTGGCAGTTGCGCCCGCGCCGCTTGCAAGAGGTTGTTCCTGCTCCGCGCGCGGGGAAGCGACTGATTTTTCCCCGGATGCGGTGCAAAAGCATGAATGATTGCCAAACAGGTTCCGGCTAACTATCTCCCAGGTTAGGATTGGATTCTCTACACTTCTTCAATTAGATACACATCATACATGAAGCACACGCGGAGAGTGAGATTTCCATTATTCCCATCGCCACTGCGTTTGCTTGGCTTGGCGCTGCTCCATGCTTTCTCTGCAACAAGCACGACGCGCGCCACAAGACAAGTCCACATCACGTCCAAAAAGCAAGCGCGTGTGTTTGGCACATCAGAGGGCACGTACGTAGGGCCTTCCCTCCCTGCACGTGCATGCTGCTGCACAGAAGCAAGACGTATACCAGAAGGCGGCCAGCGTTGGGAGGAGGTACAATCGTACGTACGCGAAGACAAGTGCCCGCGCGCAACCAGTCGTTGTTAAGTTCTTCGGACATCAAGGCTGATGGAATCAGAGTCTCCTCTATTACCTGGTCGTGCCATCGACTAATTTCAGACGCAGAAATATTGATCGAGCAGAGGCCGGTGACAAGCAAGCGCCGCCGGTCTCGCCCCCTGACGCCGGCGGGCCGACAGCCATACGTGCGTGGAAGAAATTAATTAAACATGGGTAAATGATTTCAAAGAACCGAATTTCTACTACTGCATTGGTCCATCATGCGATGGAGCAGCGTGTCATTTTTAGAACCCAATTAAAGATACTGCAACATCCGTAGACGCGATCGAGGCACGCAAAGGTCCACGACAAGCCTGCAGACGACGACCGGCATGATCATCGTTGAGCACCGGCAAATCTTAAGTGGAAGACTACATCTGGATGTGGCAAGCAACTAGCAGGCAAGCTAAGAAAATGGAAGAACAAAACAAGAATCGATCTATAGCTAGTAGTAGTGGCTACTGAACCATCGACGAACCTAGTGCAGACCTTCGTCAGCAAGCAACCCTCCACACATATTCTGCTTACATCCGATCTTCTTTGATCCCTTGCAGTACCACCAGATGGAAGATTTGTTCCTCCTCACGTACAGCAACGAAAACAGGCGAAAAGACGCGCCCATCTGCGGCGGCAGCGGCGCGGCGCGGCGAAGGCGTCGCAGCGGCAGACCGGGCAGGTGGCGTGGCCGTGCTGGTGGAGCCAGAGGTCGATGCACGACAAGTGGAACTCGTGCAGGCACGCCGGCAGCCGCTTCACCGGCTCCCCGTTCCCCAGCTCGCCGAGGCAGATCGCGCACTCGGAGGAGTCGGACTCGCTGCCGCCGCCGTGCGGGTCCGGACCCCGCTGCTGCTGCTGCTGCTCGTGCGCGGCCGGGACGATGTCGTCGTCGTCGTCTCTGACCCGCGCTCTGCCGACGCGTGCCGGCGGCTCCCGGGGCAGCGCGTCCAGGCCGCCGCCGTGGCCTGCTCGCCTCTGCGCCGCCGCGTACTGCGGCAAGGCGCCGGCGCCCGCGAGCTGCTGCCGTCCCCGGCGCCGGCGGCGGCACGGGAGGCACCGGCGCCCCAGCGCGGACCAGCTGGGGACGAGCTCGGCGCAGACGCGGGCGTAGTAGACAGAGCTGACGCCGACCCAGAGGACGAGGGCGACGGAGAGCGCGGCGGTGGCGAGGACGTGCTGGGGCGAGGCAGAGAGGCGGACGATCGCGTAGCCGAGCGCGGCCGGGAGCGCGGCATGCGCCGCGTGGGAGATGGCCATCGCCATCGCGCGGGAGAAGCAGTCCATCGCGTGCAGTGCGGTGATCTCCTTGAGCAGGAGAATGGCTCGCGAAACTCGATCGATCGGGGCAAAGAAGAGAGGGGAAGAGCTGAGATGGAAAGCGTGTGGACGTGTCGCCTGCGCGCGGTGCTCCCACTTGGTACTGGCTCACACGCGGGTCCCAGAGCTTTTGCTCCTCACTCTCACTCCGCTGCTCTAGTAGCAAATGAAGCGAGGCTCAATAACTCTGTGTGGTTGCGAAACATGTAGGAGGAGGAGTAGAGCTATAGGAGATGGAAGACTCCGTAGAGTAGTACGAACGTAGGTTCCGCGCGCATCACAGAGCGAAGCAGACATGGTTTCAGTTTCGGAAGTCAGCCGCGCGAAGCAAGTCGGCAAGTGCAATCAGTGAGCAACATGCATGGCTTGTTCTCTGCAGGTTCGTAATTAACCTGACACGGCGCATCGATCGATTTGGGTCCTCAAGTTTTCTGGAGAGACTTTTTTTTTGTGTCAATTAGTTTTCTGCGAAAGTTTAGAAGTTTTACCTCGAGTGCTGATCGAACGGAGGAGCAACCGAGTTGCCATCTTGACGTCCGCCGACCGGAACCGAAGAGGAACACGAACAACAGGGAGCCGCCCTGTGTCCGATTCGATGTAGCGTCGCGCGTCTGGCACCACGCGCGGCGGGCTCAGGGACGACGACCGGCGTGCATGCCTCTAGCTCCGTCGCGCCCGTTCATGGCTCCTCTATCTAGCTAGTGACGTGTGGGCCGTGGCAGGATCGACGACGAAGACGCGTTGTTGGGTGGACGCGGCGGGCGCTCCGATTGTGTCGTGTGGTGTACATCGGCCGGGTGCATTGACTTGGCGCCCGGTTGGTCGTCGTCATAAGATGAGCGGGTGGATCCTACCGGTAAAGGCAGCCTATATAGCTCCCTCGTCTGTCACACTCGTGGGTTCCCTCGAATCTCCGTTTGGGCTGCCGGCTGGAAGATGGGCGTGCGGCGTCCACCATCTTATTCAGGCTTAATTGTTGGCCTCGTCAGTCGATTCAGCATGACGACGAAAGCCTAGTTGACATATGGATCTGCATCATGCAAGGCCTACCCAAGTCGCCGAAGAAGGGATCACATTCTCTGTTCATGCTGGTGGCATGGGAATTATGGCGCCAACCAAACAACATGGTTCCAACTTGGAACTTCCAAGCAAGTGCGTCTTTGGCGCATCGCCTTCACTACACGTGCATGCTACTGCACAAAGCACCGGACAGCGACCAACGTGGGTAGTACAAGTGATGACCCCGCGAACAGATGAAAAAGCTTGTCCGTCGAACCAGTCAACCAGTCGCTTGCTGTTCTTCGGACACGGAAGCTGATGTATGGGCACGTACAGGTGGTCCACGACAAGACTCAAGGCGACCGGCATCATCGATCGTCGGAGCATCGGCGGCATGCTCTGGGCTCTATGCTGCTAGCACGATGCAGTGCATGACGCGAGATCAATCGAGACACTCATCAAGAAAAAATGGATACAGCACAGTTTCCTTTCCATCCATCAAGAAGAAACGATGGACACGGAGCGCCGACGTGAGTCATGACTCATGAGTGCTTGGTTTTTAACCGCGCCATCTTCTCCACTTGTCAATTGGCTCGATCGTCGTTCCGCTGACAGACCATTGTATGCAAATTCGTGGGCCAGATGGCAGTGAAAAATGTCTGGTGCCCCTACCGTGGACGTGTGTCGTCGCGTACTCCCTGCAGTGGTCACTGTCTCACTCTCTGTGAAATGAAAGGCGCTGAGGTACGTGGGCTAAATCGATGGAGTGCAAGTCATCGATGGATGCCTAGCTTATTAGTAGTACACAGGTCTGCTCGTTGAACTACAAAGATCTGTTCATCAATCTGTGCAGTTAAAGTCTTTACTAGTTTCATGGATCGATGAAACGCGACAGTATTAAGAGGAAGACTAGATCTGGATGCGGCAGTCAGGCAAGCTAAGAAAATGGAAGAACAAATCTGTACAGCGCCAAAACTAGAATCTATATATGTACCACCACCAGCTAACTGAACCATCAACCCTCCACTGCTGCTTGCATCCGATCTTCTTTGATCCCTTGTACCACCAGAAGTCGACGAGGGCGACGGAGAGCGAGGCGGTGGCGAGGACGTGCTGGGGCGATCGAGGAGGAGAGCCTGACCATCGCGTACGTAGCCGAGCGCGGCCGGGAGCGCGGCGCTATCGTACCCCATTTCTGGAGCACTAGCGCTTACCGTATCAGTCCCTGGATCAGACGCTGATACGACGCTACACAGAATGACATCACAGTCTCATACCCTTTATATAATATTACCAAGTCTCATACAAGCCTTTTCATTACACAAAAGGTCTTACAACAAAGGCCAGCGGCCTGACTACGAGAACAGTCAACACACCGACAGGCTGGCACAGCAGCCGCACTAACAACTACTCCAGCGGAAGACGGAAGGCACCACTCCAACAGGCAGACTTGCGTGCAGGCTGAACCCTAATCTTCTTCTTCAACAGCTTCAAACTCTGGCTCACCTTCTGAATGGTTGAAGCAAGAGTGAGTACTTAAGGTACTCAGCAAGCCTAACACGAGGGGTAAATTATGCAAGGGAGTTCATCAAAGGATAGGCTTGTAGTTTATGTCAACGAGGCAAGAAAGCCAAGTTTATGCAAGGTTGTTTTGAAAACAAATCAGTTCGCAATCTAATCAAGTATCTGTAGAGATTAGTGGGGTTGGGCGGCCCTGGGGGAGTTACTGTCCATCCCGCCAGTGCCTCAAGTTTTATCACTGGCCGACAACCAGCACACGGCTCCAAACCGGTGTATTCCGAAAACACGCCAAGGAGAACTCACACAGAAATCTAATCATAGTGTGGCCGATGCTTTCGCGTTGTCCAATACCGTGGAACACGGCTTTCCGGAAAGTTTCTTAACCTTGGCCAAGGGTGCACAAATTTCCCCACAAGGTGGTCCAGTCCTCCCTATCGTCATAGTTTGGACTGTCCCACTAAAGGTTCCATACCTACTTGGTACCACCACGGCATCCCCCACGGACATCACCAGGGGCTTCACAATAAAATATGGCCAGTCATAAATGCCGGATCTCGAACACCCACCAACGAACGAGTCTTCTCCTGGGACTCCGTTGCATCTCCTGCCTCCGGGGGGTACCGGGTGAGTACTAGTAGGGTGTGGTTCCAATCCCGTACCCATATACGGCTTGTGGCTGCGCGTAAGGTGCTAGGCAAAGGCGGCACAAGAACCGGTCCTTATACGACCGAACCAGGCATCTTCAATAGCCAATCCACAAGTGGAAAGGCGTCCCAGAGATAGCCTCCCCACTGAGGACTACCTCGCCTGATCCCGCCAGAAAAACATCCCTCACTAGGGTTGCACTTATTATTAACCACCCAATTTTCACATTTACACACACCACCAAGACACACGCATTTACACGAAAATCATGTGAGCAATATTAATTAAACACATGTGAAAGTCCTAAGCAGCAAGCATATCAACAATTCATTAATTAAATTAATGATGTTGATTCCTAGGGCTAACAAGGGTACAGGATATAGTCAAGGTCAAGGCAGGCAATCAAATATTGCATAGGACCATTCTAGCATTTAAATTCATTTAAATACCATGCAATTTATTTATAAACAGCTCTAATTAGGATATTTTGTAAACATAGGATCAACATGATCAAAGGGAGTTAGACTTGCCTTCAACAAGATCTTCTTCTTCTAAGTCCTCGTATTCCAGGTCCTCGGGTTCTTTAACGACTTGATTATCTAGCGATAAAAGAAAATAAGTCTACCGCTCAACAAACAATGAACAAGCAATAAATCAAATAAAACCAATTGGAGACCAAGGTTAGATTGGATCTGGTGGCAATGAATAGAGGATGATTTTAGATGAATTTTGGCGAAAGAATCGCCAAAATCGGAGTTTATACGGAGGAGATATGAATTAAACAAGTTTAAGAAAGGAAATTGATCAGGATTAAGCTAACTTAATTAAGTATAGCCATAATCCTAATTAATCCGGAGTGATTAAGGGTTGGAGAATGATTAGAAAGGAATATAGGATTTTTGGGAATTTTCTGAGATTTTTCTGATACTGGAAATTGCTCGGAATATAAATGTGTGTACACTAGCCGGGTGCACTTAGCATTTCCCTGAGAGAAAGATAGGCTGACAGATGGGTCCAGGGGATCTGAGGGCTTATTTGCAAGAATAGAAAGGTTCTGGGGACTTTTTGGTAAATACAGAAAGATGTCGGGGACCTATCTGTAATTTTGGAAAAGTTCAGGGGTCTCGGTGTAAAAAGATAGGGCTAAAAGGTAATTACAGAAAAGTTTAGGGTTTTTTCTGTAAAAAGACAGGACTTAAACAGAATTAATAAAAAGATAAGGGGCTTATCTGCAAGAATGCAGGGCCATGGGATTTTCTGGATTTTCGGAATTATTTTTGAATTGGAAAAGCCTCGTGGACTAAGTCTACGGGGCTGTGGACCGGTCGGCGGGCGGCGGTCCACCGGTCCATGGTGGACCGGGGCAGCGCGCGCGGCGGCGGCTGGCCGGAATTGTCGCCGTCGGCGGCTAGGAGGGCGAAGAGGCGACAAGGTCAAGCGGAGGGGGTCGGGCGCACGATGGCGAAGCCGTGGGGGCCACTTGTTGTCGATGAGATGGACCGGAGCGGCTGGGCGGCGTCGTCGGAGTGAGGCGGCGCTCCGGCGAGCAAGGGGAAGAGCCGTGCGTGTGCACGGGGAGGGGAGAGGAAAGGCGTGCGCGGTGCGCGGGAGCACGGCGAGCGCGGCGCGCCTCGGGTCGAGGCCGGACGCGGTCGAGAGAGACGCCGGCGGCGAAGTGTGCGGCGGCGGGTGGCCGCGTACGGCGCGGAGGGAGTGCGAGCAGAGAGGAAGGAAGAGAGGAGGTGCGGGAGGAAGAAGAGAGTGCGGCGGAGCTCACCGAACACTTGACGGCGGCGGAGGAGGTCGGGACGGGGCCGGCGTCGACGGGGGATCGCCGGAACCCTAGCCTAGGAAGAGAGAAGGAAGGAGGGAAAATGGAGCTCGGTTTGGAGATGGGGAAAATGAGGAGGGGCTCGGGGCCGTTTTAACGACGGTGATGGCGGTGCGGAGCAGTAAGGCGGCGCGCGGCCAATGGCGGTGGTCGCCGGCTTGACGCGCCCGTCACGGAAGAGGGGCGAGACGGTTCGGCAGACTTGGCGGGGCGGGCAAGTAAAAGTGAGGCGGTGGCGCGCGGCCACGTGCTCCACGAGGCAGTTCCTGGAGCTCGGACGCGACGAGACGACGAGGAGAGACCGGGAGGGATGGGCGGCGGCGGAATTGGCGCCGGCGCGGTCGGAGGAGGAAGAGAGAGAAGGGAGGCGGGCTGGGCTGGCGCGGCCGTGGGCCGGAGCGGGCCGGGAGGGAAAGAGATGGGCCGAAGCGGGAGGGAAGAAAAGAAAAAGAAAAGCGGGGAGTTGGGCCGGAAAATGAGAAAGGGAGAGGGAGCGGCCCACGAAGGAGAAAAAGATTTGATCTTTTCTCAGAATTTGAATTTGGAAGGATTTCTAATTCAAACCAAAAGAGAAAAACAAACATTATTCAAAATAAACCCAATAAATCCTCAAAATGCATATCATGAGGTTTTTGTGCAAGTTTTCAAAATGAAAAATTTTAAAATTAGGGTGGTTTGGCTAACTTAATCACGCACTTGTTTTTAATTTGTTTAAAAATTCGAAAAATTTAAATTTTTTTAGTAGATTTCAAATGAAGGCAAAAACACGGGTCGTGACAGGCGCACACCGCATGGGAGATGGCCAGCGCCATCGCGCGGGAGAAGCAGTCCATCGCATGCGTGATCTCCTTGTGGAACTGGCGAAACTCACTCGATCGGGGCAAAGAGCTGGGGTGGAAAGCGTGTGGACGTGTCGCCTGTGCGGTCCTCCGGCCGGCCGGGCACTTGGTACTGGCTCACACGCGGGTCCCAGAACTTTTGCTCCTCACTCTCACTCCGCTACAATAACTCTGTGTGGTTGCGAAACATGCATGTAGATGTAGGATCAGTAGAGCTATAGGAGAAGACTCTGCAGTACGTAGGTTCCGCATCACAGAGGAGCCGATCGATCGAGCAGCCCTGGTTTCAGTTTTTCAGCCGCGAAGCAAGTCGGCAACTGCGATGCGACGAGCAACATGGCCTGACGCTGTTCTCTGCGCGCAGGTTCGTTAACTAATTAACCTTACACGTACGGACGGCGCATCGATCGGTTTCGGTCCTCAAGTTTTCTGGAGAGGCTCTTGTGTCAATTTAGTTTTCTGCCAAAGATTTAGAACTGAGGAGCAACCGATCGAGTTGGCATCTTGACGTCCGCCAACCGGAACCGTGCCCACGGTGCGAGCATGCATTAACTGAAGAGGAACAGGGAGCCCTGTGGCCGATTTGATGTTGCGTCGCGGTCGCGCGCGAGCACACAGATATATGGCTGCTGTGGCGCGTCTGGTACCACGAGGGGCCCAGCTGGGAGGGACGACCGCACGCGACGCGTGCATGCCGTTGCGCCGGCGGCTCGGGCGTCTGCATCGGACAAGTGCGTCGGGCGGGAGGGAGCATGCGAACCAAGGGGAACACCGACCGGCAGACGTGTCCTGGCGGCGACCACGCGCGGCCGGCGGGCACAGGGACGAAACCGCATCGATCGATCCATGCCTCGGCGTCACGGCGAGATGGGGCAACGTACTCTTGTGTCATGAACAACGGCGGCATGCATGACGCGCGCGCGGGCCGGAGGAGGACGTAAGCAGCTAGGCATACTATATATGGGACGCGCGCGAAGAGACCTCTCCGGCCGAACCGTACGTCGTGCTCCTGCGGCGACGGCACACGTACGTAGTACGAACCGGGGCCGGGCTGCCTGTCGCTGGGAGGGATTTGTATTGTACTTGGCGACCAGACAGCGGGGACCAGTCCATCACTGTCAGCCTCGGTTGGCATCAGGCGCGCGCGGGTCCTGACTGAACGGGAACACGCGATGCGATGCGAGGCTTCGGCGCACAAGCAGGAAGACGGACGGAGTACTATGCATGGAACGCGGCGGCGGTGCCATCGCGTGGATGCATGCCACTGGTTTGAAACAGCGACGGCACCCCGCACCGGCCGGGGTCTCTATAGTATACTAATTCAGAGCCGTCCGATCAGCTCTGTTCGTGTGGGTTGACTTAATTTGACTCCCGGTTCCGGTTGGTCGTACGTCTGTCTTCTTAAGGCCAGGTACGTGTGGATCGGACAACAAATGGCTCGGTAAACAATAAAAGGCCGAGAGGGGCGGTGCTATTCCCCGCGCGCGCGCGCGCGCTCGGGACCGCGCGCACTCAGCCAGACAACAAAAAGACAACGCTGTCGGCTGGTTTCCTACCCCGCTTCTTCCATTCGCATGCAGTCCGCAAGCCTGTGCGCATGCAGTGGGGCCTGGACGCGGTCCCAGCATAAATGCACGTGAATCTGTCACCTTTTTACTCTTTCTTTTTTTTTTGTTTGAACGGTCCTTTTTACTCTTTCACGTGGTGCAAGAGAACAAGTCAAAAGTTGAGGGTCCAGCGTGTGCTGCTCCTGAAGGTGGGCCACACGCATGTGGGTGGGTCCGGAAGCTTGAAAAAAGGTTTGGGTAAGAAGTTCTGTTGCAATTTTTTGAGACAAAAGTTTCCAGAAAAGTTGTATCGAAACTTTTTGAGACAAAAGTTTTCAGAAAAGTTTGCACCGAAAACTTTTGTCTACACAGAATTCTAAAACAACTCTTGCAGAAACTTATAAAAACAAACTTTTATCGTGACTTTTTTTTTCTCAAACTTATGAAATCGAAACTTCTATCGTAGTTTTTTTTTCAAACTTACGAACATCTTCAAATTTTGTTAGATGAGAAAAAGTCTGAAAACTTACGAGACAACTTCTATAGTACCTTATGATACAACTTTTATGGTAACCTATGAAACAAACTGTTTTTGAAACTTACAAAAACAAATTATTTTTTAAACTAATTTTAAAATTTATAGAGCTACTATTTTTGACTTAAAAAACAAACTTTTTCTTAGACTTATATTAGAAGTATCATTGAAAGTTTGTATTAAAAAAATATTAGAGAGAAGAAACAGACAAAATATGAACATACTGTTGTCTCACGTGGGCCTCATGCATGTGCGGTTGTTCCGCCACATTCAGTGAATGGAAAAAAATCAGTGGGTCCCACCTTGGTCCTGCACCTGCTCAGTGAATTAAAAAAGCAACCAGCCCCGCCTTAGTCCCGCACCCGCTCGCTCAGCAGCGAAGGAAATAAGCAAGCGAGCCCGCCTCGGTCCCGTGCGTCGCTCGCTCTCCGCGTCAGCGCGAATGCGCGCGGAGGCGAACGCGCGGTCGCGCGTGGATCAGGAAAATCAGGCTGAGACAGAGAAGGAGGTTAATCCAGTATTCCGGTGTGGGAACAAATCGGAACCACGTCAGATTTAATTATATGGTAACATCCATAATTTATTATCGATACCGAAATTACCGTAGGACACAGGATACCTTAAATAGCCTCAGTACATAATAAGTATGAATGGAATGGGCAGTGGTGGACACATATGGTGGGTGTCTATTTCCGTACGTATCTTCGTCATCATACGTGAAATGTTCCTTAATATAATGTAATGTAAGGGCAGGTACAACGCTACACATAGGCAGTCTCGTAGCCTGTCTCATGCATTGGCATATGGAATTTTTAATGACATGGAAGAGAGAGAGGGAGGTGAGAGAAAGAGGCGGTTGTTTCGCGAGGCAACCACCTCATGCGCTAAAATTTAGGAGTATGAGACGGCTTTCACACTATTGTAGGAGTTGTAGTTGCCATGCAACTCATAAATATTCATTTTTTCATCCACAAATAAAGGAAGTATGGTATTTCTTTGAGACAACTAAAACAACCATACATTGTATATGTGGTCTTAAATTGTCTTATAATGATGAGACCACCTACAAGACAACACCTTTGTACCTGCCCTAAGGAGCTCAATTGGAAACCTCAAACCCGTACGTGTCACACAAAATAGCAAGCAACCAAATCATCATCTGGAAAACTTTCCCCAAATGATCGTACTATTAATGACTGGAGCATACTAAAAAAAGGTTAACTTAATTTAGAAACTTGCCACAGGAATATCAGAAAATATATATAACTACCAAAAACTGAAATGGAATTATATTCATGACCATGCTGGCTACGTTTGCTACTTGCCATTTACAATGCCCGTTTTCTCCTATATATATGTGAACCATATGTAGTCCTAGCAGGCATCACCGCATCAGAACCCAAAGAAAAAGTACTCTTCCCAGTTGAATCATTCGCAAATTATGGAGAAGTACACCAAGCAAATGGATGCACTAGTGCTGCTTGCGCTCCTCCTCCTTGGATCATTCGCAAATTATGTGCAATGTAAGGATTATTTTCTGACTTGGGAATCTGTTTCAGGGTGTGTGATACTTGTTCTGTTCGATTTTGATATAGTATTTTTCGTATCTCGCTTGATATAGTACACATTCGATATTGAACCGAGGTCGAAGTGTTGTTTTTTTCTCTTTGATATATTTTGAGTTGTATAATACAGATTGTCGCCATATTCCCTCGCAAAAAAGAAAGAAAGAAAAGATTGTCGCCATATTCTTTTTAACAGTTATAATCTGAAAACCATATATACGTACGTACATACATGTATTTATTGATAATCTATCTATTTTATCTAATTTGGCACACAGGCCGGCCCTTGGATGAACTTGGTGATGTGAAACTTAACGGTGAGGAACCGGACGGTAAATGCCGCAAAGCAAACTTCATAGCATGCGGTCTGGGTGTGCTCCCAGGAACGCCCTGTTATTGCTGTTGGGGGAACCCCGGTGGTTGTCGGTCTACAATGGAGGACTGCCAAAAGATGTGCCATCTGTCGTAGTTAGCTAGCTTGAACAATGCATGTAACAATAATGAACGATGAAAATGCGGAATTAAGAATATTGCTCCGCGAGGGGAGTTCTTCCTAAAATGAGCACGAATCTTAGCACCATAATTAGTCGGTATTATTATGCACCCCTGGCCCTGGGCCAGGCCGACCCAGTACAGCTGTGAGTTCGGTGAGTTTTCAGTTTCGAAGTGGGAAGAGGCGAACAAACTGCCGACCCAGGCAACGGCATCCTCTCAATCCTGCTCTGCGCCGCCGCACGTCGTTGGTCCCCTCCCCTGGGTTCATTCTCCTCGACTGCAGACGGCATCGCCGACCTCATGACTTATTACAGGCAATCTTGAGGTCCTCGATGGATCGGTAGGAACGTGTCGAGCGCATAGCGGTGAGGGCCAGGCCAAGCGATCGAGTCCCATATGTATGTCAGTGATCCCAGCCAGGCCGGTGGCATGCTTCCAAAACCACATTTTCTCTGGTAGTACTAGCACGATAAGATTGAGAGTTGTGTACTACTCACATATACTCCCTCTGTCCCATTATATAATGGATCGTGGGAGTTCCCGGTAAAAAGAGCAGACGAGCGCAAAGACCAAAATGCCCCCGTCATTATTGTTCTCCATCCCCACCATTCCACCACCCAACAGGTGCATCGTCTTCCGACCATGCCGCTGCCTGCCGCCCATTGACCCGGCCGCGACCTCGCCGCAGCGCCGCGACCTCGTCCCCCGCCCGCCTCTCCCGCGCCGCCGCGCCCTTGCGCCCTCCGCCCGCCTCCTACGCGCCGCCGCACCCTCCGCTCGCCTCGCCCGCGCCGCCGCGGAGCCTGGGCGAGAATCGACTGTGGCTACTGGAGTGGGAGTATTCCCCGGTGAGGCGACCGTGGAGAAGAAAAGGGCTTCGATCTCCTCACTCGTCGCGGATGGGAGGTGCAATCGCACCAGGGGGGAGGAGAGATCCCTTGCCCGTCTTTTGGTGGCGGCGGCTTGGGCGGGGAGGCACCACCGCGGCGGGGCGAGCTCAAGCTCAAGAAGGATGGCAATGGCGATGGCGACTGTTGAGCGCGCGAGACGGCGACTGGTGGGGGGATGTCGACGTCGTCGCTCGCCGCCGGCACCTCGTTGCTCCCGGGCTCCTCCATGGCGCGGAGAAACACGGCTGACCGGGGATGGCGGGAGATGCGGCGGGGGGCACAGCAGGGGTGAGGCGCAGAAGAGGATAAGGCTGGCCGGCTTGCGGAAGGATGAGGTGGGGGAAAATTCAGCCATGGGGCCCACGTGAACTCTTCAGTCCCTACATTCTAGGACAAATAGGACTCCCTCCGATCCCTTATATTATGGGACGGAGGGAGTATATAGCCAAGATGCGCTCCTCTGTCCCAGTAACTGAAAATCGTGATGCAGCAACCATCTGGCATGCCAGTGCTGCAGGTGGCCCATTACCTCGCCGTTAAGGGTATAGCTTCTCCATCAACTAAATTTACTGCCGCTGGTGCTACTGCGTCCCTCTCCTAGACGATCACCACTAGCTAGCTACTTGTGTCTACTCCAGGGGTGAGCATGTGCACCTTCATATACTGCATGGAATTATGGAAAGGTATATTTCAGGCACTCTTTTGCTAGCAACTCCACCAAAAGGTAGTTGTTGACACATTCGAAACTGAACCAAGGTCTAATTTTCTTTCTCTGGTGTTGACACATTCGAAACTGAACCAAGTACTAAATAATACAGATTGTCGTCATATTCTTTTTAACAGTTACTAGTATACAATCTGAAAACCATATACGTACATATATAAATCTATGTATTGATATTCTATTTTATCTTTGGCATACCTTGGATGAACTGGGTGATATATGTGAAACTTAACGGTGAAGAACCGGATGGTACATGCCACAAAGCGAACTTCCTAGTATGGGCACTGCCCCAGGAACGCACTGCTATTGCTGTCGTTCTACAATGGAGGACTGCCAGGTGTGCCATCGTTCGTAGTTGGAACGATGCGTGTAATAATGAATGGATCATGATGGGATGCATGTTATCGCTCAGTAATGCCCAGCCTAGCCCAATCCAGTTCCTCGTTTTCGAAGTGGGAACAGGCGAACAACGGTCGTCCCAGCTGGCAAATGAGATGAGCTGAGCTGAGCACTGCAGACGGCAATCATGTGCTTGATGATCGATCGAGGAATAGCTTGCACCAGTTAACTTAACTAACGTTCAATTACCCAACGCACACCAGCTGGGTAGTACAAATTAATTAACCAGGAGCGGAAGACATGGCAGTTCGAATTCGATCGGGATGGAGAAATAAGGGGCTCGGCCGGGCTCAGCTTGTCGTCGATGGAGATGGATCCTGTACTGATCAGTGGGGAACGTCGAGCGCATACGTACGCTGTCCATCGATGAGGGCAAAGCGATTGAGTCCCCGGCCATATGCTTGTCAGCCTTGTGGCCGTGTGGGTCCACCAACTCCATGGACTGGCTCGAGGGTTCGACACGTGCCTCCAGGGACAGTGAGGCACCAGCACAATTTGCCACTCGATCGATCGATCGATGTCCGCCACATCTAACTGGAATGTGGTATGGGGGCAAAGTTGCTATACGGAAACACTAGAGCTCGCAGCATGCGGCCGGGATGTACTGTCTGCATGCATTGTCCTGGATAGCTTACAGCACGGCAGCCGGGCACTGCCTGCCTCGTTAATTTGGTTCCCAGTGCCTGCCGATCGAGCCCTGCTGATACAGCCCCCTCATCGATCTACTTCTGTTGGCAACTCAAGCTAGGCACGTCATCAGCAGTTAGTATTTACATGTGCATTATTGCACTGGAGTGTTTGATTTGAGGACCCCATCAATTACTGGAAGACTGGTGTTGATGTTCGCTAACTGATCGAGCAGGCCTGAAGAAACAACAGTAAGAAGATTCAGAAGTGAATGCAGCTAAGCTTTAATTTGTCCCTTGACTCCGGCAGAAAAAAGACTGGAGTAGTAGAGGAGAGCTTGTGCTCTTCATTTATGTACTCTCTTGCCACCGGACGTCGTCCGGCCAAGAAAGGCAGCAGGTTGGTAGGTGGATGCCGCGTTTTGTCGACCCGACACGTACGCACTGCCATTGTTGCGAGCTCGCCTTTGGGGCTAGAACGGTAAAATGGCAAAGCTGTATGTACCGTTTCTCACCTACTCCCTCAAGTAAATCGGTCGACCCCTCCCGCCTGCCTATAAATATGACCATATATCCCCTCCCGGCCGGCTGTCTCGCGCCGCGCTTGCTGACATCCCAACTCCGATCGAGCAGCTTCTGAGCGCTTGTTGTATGATGAAGGTACGCCTACATTACTGATATCATGCATGTAGGAGTAGCATTTTTATGGAATCAGAGTAGAAATAGTGTATAGCTGAGTTCCCCCATGGCCCGCCGGCCGCCGCCGCCTCCTGCTGGCGCGCGCTCGCGTCGTCGGCGGCCGAAGTCCCAATAATCATGCCCCAGCTCGTACTGATTTTTTTCCCCCTGTCCTTTCCCCCGTTCAGTTCAGAGGCAATGGAGCTTTTGCTAGCTGTCCAGTGTGCCCACAGCATCGATCGATCTGCAGGCCTTGGTCAGTAATCGTTGTAGTGGTACAGGTCGATCAAGTGCTTGTGTCAACCTGCATGCATGCAAGGCTTTCACTTCACATCGATCCCTGAAGCGGCCGGCGAGCGGCTTTTGCCCCTCTCGTCTCGTCGCCGTCGTACGTTCTGGCTTTCATAATAATACAACTCTTAATTAGGCAGGCTAGCTAGTACAGTGGTACTTGATTGTCGAGCTTCTTTGATCCGATGGTCGATCGCCTTTATTTTAGTAGAGATGATCGATGACACACATGGATTAACTCCTCCTATCCGTCTGATTAATTTGTTTGCAGATGAGGATGAGCCTGCAGACCGGGATGCTCGTCGCGAGGTCGGTCAGCGTGGTGGCCGCGATCGCGGCGCTGCTCGCCTTCAACTACTCCACCAGCGGCTCCTCTCTGCACTCTACAGCGCTCGGGTACGTGAGATAGAGCCTCCCACCAGATCAGATGCATGTCCTCGCTCCTTCCTTCTACTACTCCGTGATCGTTCATTCATTCGTGCGTGCAGCGCACTTTCCACCGTGCTCTGGGGCCACTTCGTCGGCTACCTGCTGCTGCTCCTGATCCAGCTCGCCCGCGTCTACCTTGATCTGCCTGCTCTGCCTCAGCAGCTTGTGCCGTGCTTGGCGCTGCTCCTCCTGGACTCGGTACGTACGTGTGTAGCTAGCTAACCAACACCTTAATTATATACTGACCTCGATCACGCACGCCCGCGCAATAACAATTACTCTACTTACTAGTGCTGCGACTTAACTATTACTCGATCGATCAGGGTCTGGCCGTGTGCCTGTTCGGCATTTCCTGGTCTGGCGTCTCCTTCGTCGACCACACCGTCCGGGAGCTGCACCACGACCTGCCCACGCGCATCAAGGTCCACGCGGCGCTAGGGGTGGTGGCTGGACAGTCTGCTAGCGTCATGGCCGTCTTGGAGTTCTTCCTCACGGTCCCCTCTGCCTGCGACGATGCTCTCAAGCTCAACCCGCGTCACTGCCGCATCCGGGCGCCCGCGCCGCCGCCGCCTCCAGACGGCCGAGCTGCGTCCGCGCCCCGCCCGCTCCGACGCCGCGGCCCACCGGCGCCGTCGCCGCGTACTCTCGCCCTGCCCCGGACGCCCGCTCCGCCGACTCCACCTCGTCGGCGCGCGCTACCTCCAGTGCAGCGCCAGCCCGCCTCCGCCCGCGCGGTGGTCCTTCGGCCGCACGACCGCGCCGGAGCAGCGTCGCCTGCACGACCTTCGCTCGGTGGACCTTCGTCACCACAATCCCAATCCCCTTCGTCGCCCTGGTCAGCATTGCGGAGCTTGCGAAGACGCCCGACGGCTTCGCGGAGCGCAACAGGACGCCTTGTACTCTCGCGGGGGAGCAGAAATTGAAGCGACGCGCGAGGGAGGAAGCAGATGGCGAGGCGAATTGCCTCGGCAAAAATGACTAGCGGAGAGTTCGTGATGGCGAGGGAGATGGCGAGGGGAGGAAGATGGATAGTCTGTTGGAAGGTGTTTTGACCGGCGTTTTCTTAATTTTTACCGAACCGAACGAGATGGCCAGTCTGTTGAACGTTTGGCAAGGCCTTCTCGCACCAGACGACAGCGCACAAGCAAGCATGTGAGCAAGCAGCACGCAAGCGTGAAATAGCGAAAAATCTCGTCGTCACCGGCACGGCGCGGGGGAGCGAGGCCGCCTCGCCCACGGCGAGGAGGAACGCGCGCCCGTCCTCCTCTGCGACGCCACGAGTGGGCCAGGATGAATATGAAGAGTGATTTGGCTAGTTTGTTGGAGTTTACTGAAATATAGAGAAGGAATTTTCACTAAATGAATAGCTAAATGTGAATATAAAGAGTGAAATTTGACTAGGCTCTTGGAGATGCTCTAATATACACAAAACTCCACCTCTTATAAAAAATACTATTAATATGAAGTTTGATGCGAGTATACCAGTCGACTTGATCGATAGAACCAACAAAATCGGATCATGACCATGTAATACCCTAACATTAAAACATGTTCGTATACCATATTAAAATAATTTTAAAAAATGTGGGGTTTTGTGAGACATTAGAATCAAAAAACATGGGTTGAGTGACACAAGCCAAAATACCTAATGTTTTGTGAAACAAGGACCAAAAAACCTAAGGTTTTGCGAAATTTATTGATTTAGTTATATGGTAACATTCACAATTTATGATACCAAAAGTAATTACCGTACCAGTCAAACAAAATTACTATGGGACACAGAATACCTTAAATAGCTGCAGTAGGTAATCAGCTCGTTCGGCTGCCCACTTTGCAGCCGGCTGCGGCTGCAGCCCACTCACATGGCTACAGTGCTGCTGCCAGCGGCTACAGTGTTCTCTCTCAGAAAAACAGCGCAGCGGCTACAGTAAAACAGCCTGCCGAACAGACCGAATATGAATGGAATGGACAGATATGGTTGGTGTCTATTTCCATCTTCATCATTCACACGTGAAACGTTCCTTAATGTAACGAGCTCACTTGGAAACCTCAAACCAGCTGTGTCACCAAAACAAGCAACCAACAAACCAAATCATCTGGAAAACTTCCCCTAAATGATTGTATTACAAAAAGGTAAATTTAGAAACTTACCACAGGAATACCAGCAAATATATATAACTACCAAAAACTGAAAAGGAATTATATTCATGACCATGCTGGGCTGGCTACGATTGCTACTTGCCATTTACAATGCCCGTTTTCTCCTATATATGGGGGACCATGTAGATCTCGCAGGGTTTCACCGCACCAGAAGGTCCAGAACCAAAAGAAATCTCTGCCGGTTGAATCGACAAGACGCATCACGCTGCCGTCGTACGTGGAGATGTACACCACCAAGCAAATTGGTGCACTAGAGCTGCTTTCGCTCCTCCTTCTTGGATCTTTGGCAAATTATGTGCAATGTAAGGATAATTTATGACTCGGAATTCTACTCGATTAGATAGTATTTTCGTATCCTTGCATGAAAGTACACATTCGAAACTAGACCGAGGCCTAAGTTTCTTTTGTCTTGTGTGATCTGTTTCCGCGTCTACAATGACTTCACATCAGTGACGAAAAATTTCAAGACGCAAAAAAAAAACCACGTCTTCTACGTGACTTGAACCGCGTCTCTATTAGCTTTTCTGGCATAGTGAATACAGATTGTCGTCATTCTATTTTAACGGTTATAATCTGATAACCATGCGTGCGTACGTACATCTATTTATTGATATTCTATTTTATCTTTGGCACACAGGCCGGCCCTTGGATGAACTTGGTGATGTGAAACTTAACGGTGATCAACCGGACGGTACATGCCACAAAGCGAACTTCCTAGTATGCGGCTTGGGTACGCTCCCAGGAACGCCCTGCTATTGCTGTTGGGGGAGCCCCGGTGGCTGTCGTTCTACAATGGAGGACTGCCAAAAGATGTGCCATCCTTAGTAGTTAGAACGATGCGTGTAAAGAATAATGAATGGATCGTGATGATGAATTAAGAGAAACCCTTGTGTTCCAACCGGTATCATAAGTATCATGTACATGTATCATGGGAAATATAGTAAAAACAACGAATTGCAAACTTGTTAACTTTTATTTCTTATAATTAAGGTCCAAATCTTAATGATCCTCCACATGCGCGGAGGCGCGACTCCCACATCGAGATCAACCTGACCCAATGCTTAATGCAGCGGCACGTTTCCTCCACCTCCCAGCAGGTCGGATCCTTGATAATTTAGTCTGATCAGGGCGTTGATTAACCGAATAAGACAATCCATATGCATCGTCAATGGCCTGGGAACCCAATCAACGATGGCCAGGGGCAGTTCTCTCAAGCGAGATGAGTCCGCCCATACGGCGGACGGCGATGGCCAGGTATTTTTGGTTTTTATTATTATTACTACTACGAATTTAGTTATTTTATAAATTTTATAAATATTTATAGGGTGTTTTGTGACTTAATTTTTCATGTCAGTGGTGGGTAATTTTCTCTTCTTATTTTCTCGGATTAACATGAGAATTTCTAGCATTTTAGAGCGAACGAGATGGCTCTTTTTCCTTGTCTATTATATATATAATAGATTGACCAAGAAAAGAAGCCTCCATGTTCGCTCTAAGTCTCAAGGCTTAAAAATTACCACGTTAATCAAAGAAAATAAGAAGAAAAAATTACCCACCATTATAAATTTTTAGCCTAAAATACCTCCAAACATATTTTACTATTACCCACCACGCCATTATAAATCAAAAAATAACTAAATTCAAAATAATAAAAAATAGACAAAAAATACCCTTTACATCTATTTCTAAATTACCCATCATGCCATTATGAGTACAAAAACACCTAAATTCGGAATAATAAAAAATAGCCAAAAATACCTCTCACACCTATTTCCAAATTACCCACCATGCCATTATGAGTTGAAAAACAATTAAATTCAAAATAATAAAAGATAGGCAGAAGTACCCCTATTCCTATTTCTAATTTACCCACCATACCGTTATGAGCCAAAAATAATAAAAATAGCACCTAATTTCTATTTATAGATTACTCACTTTTCCAAATTTAATTAATAAAAAATCTATTTTAATATTCCAAAAACAAATGAAAAAATAAAATTCAAATGAATGTTAACATAATTTATTTTAAAATTGTTGGGAAATACATATTAGAAAAGCACATGGAAAATATAAACAATAATTATTTGAATTCATATCCTTAACTAAAACTTGACATGCAATGCATCTCTCACTAGGGTCCAAAATCTTTCTTGACCCAGATATAATTTAGTTGAAACATGAGTTACAATGCATTATTTTCTAAATGATTAAACATTAACAATATTTATCTTCAATAAGTAAGTAGGTAACAAACATGTGTATGCATATCTATCAAAAAGGAAACAAAGCAAAATAATTGACAAAGTGTAAAAAGCACTTATAACATTAAAATGTTGTTATGGAACTTTAAGACACACATTTAAATAGTAGTTTAACAAATCTAGCCGCGCAAATGCGCTGGCAGCCATACTAGTTAATGTATAATTACCAAAGTATTCAATCAAATGAACGGTTAGATTATTACCATGGTCTACTGTAATTACCCTAAAAAAGTGCTCGCCAGATTTAATATGAATGGAATGGACAGCGGAAAGATATGATGGATATCTATTTCCATATTTTCATCATCATACGTGAAACATTTCTTAACGTAAGGAGCTCACTTGGAAACCTCAAACCTGTGTCACACAAAATAGTCATCATCTGGAAAGCTTTCCCCAAATGATTGTACGATTAATGACTGGAGTATACTAAAAAAGGTTAACTTTAGAAACTTGCCACAGGAATGTCAGAAAATATTAATAACTACCAAAAACTGAAATGGAATTATATTCATGACGATGCTGGCTACGATTGCTACCTGCCATTTACAATGCCCGTTTTCTCTTATATATATGTGAACCATTTTTTTTCCTTGCAGGCATCACCGCATCAGAACCCAAAAAGAAAACTCTTCCCAGTTGAATCAACACAAGACGCATCACGCTGCCGTCGTACATGGAGAAGTACACCAAGCAAATGGATGCACTAGTGTTACTTTCGCTCCTCCTCCTTGGATCATTCGCAAATTATGTGCAATGTAAGGATTATTTTTGACTCGGAATCTGTTTTCAGGGTGTGCGATACTTGTTCTGCTCGATTTTGATAGTATTTTCGTATCTCGCTTGATATAGTACACATTCGATACTGAACCGCGGTCGAAGTGTACACATTCGATTTTGATCTATTTTGAGTTGTATATTACAGATTGTTGCCATATTCCCTCGCAAAAAAAAAAGAGGTTGTCGCCATATTTTTTTTAACAGTTATAATCTGAAAACCATACGTACGCACATCTATTTATTGATATTCTATTTTATCTTCAGGCCGGCCCCTGGATGAACTTGGTGATGTGAAACTTAACGGTGATCAACCGGACGGTAAATGCCGCAAAGCAAACTTCATTGCATGCGGCCTGGGTGTGCTCCCAGGAACGCCCTGCTATTGCTGTTGGGGGAGCACCTTTGGTTGTCGCTCTACAATGGAGGACTGCCAAAAGAATTGCCATGTGTCGTAGTTAGCTAGCTAGAACGACGCATGTAACAATAATGAACGATGAAAATCGGGTATTAAGAATAATATCGCTCCGTGAGTGGAGTTCTTCCTTAAAAATAGCACGAATCTTAGAGCACCATAATTATTTTTAATTGAGGGAATCTCGCCATAATAGTCAAGCTACTGTAACATTTTTCACACGCCTGGGCCGGGCCCTGCCCAATACAGCCCAGGCCAGCCCAGTGCAGCTGTTCAGTTCGGCGAGTTTTCAGTTCCGTCGTTTCATCTCCTAAAAAAAAAAAAGTTCCGTCGTTTCGAAGTGGGAACAGGGGAACAACGGCTGCCTCTCTGGTCCCCCGGGCTCATGCATTCTCCTTCCGCCGCAACTGAGCTGAGCACATGCTCGAGGATCGGAATTCGACAGGCATGTACTTGCAGCTGCATTAGTGCATTGCCGATCTCGTCGACCGGTAAGCTGGCCTGCCACCGCCTCGTTTGGTGCCAAGACTACCGATCGAGCCCAGACGCAAAGCACGTCATCTATCAGCAGAGCTAGCTTGTTTTGGGAAAGGCTAGTACTGTAGTATTTAGGATCTCTGACCATGCATGCATCCCTCCGTTTTGTTTTCTCGACACGTAGCAGATACAGACTATAGCTAGCTAGCTAGTACATCATTGTTGCCATCTCGATCGCCTTAAGCTCCTCTTCTCACACCGTCACCCCTCTCGCCTGCAGGCTATATATATATGACCCGGATGGGCTGCTTTGCCTCGCAGACTGATCATCCAGAAGTCGGAACAGTAGTTTGTTCGTGCGGTTTGGTTTACAAGGAATCCAGTGTCAGTCGGAACTGCTATGAAGGTACGCCTTGATCCACCATTGCTTGATTAGTCAAAGTAGAAGGAAAATAACAATGTATAGATGAGTTTAATTTCTTACTAGTAGCGTCGAGAATTGTTGCCAAGTAATTAAGCTCGATTGTTGCACTGTTTTTACTGCCCCTAGCTAGCTTCTTCGTCGTCGTAGATCGATCGGCAAACCGCGTCGCGCAATATCCATTCTGTAACCTGCAGGATCGCGAGCTCGATCTACAGTCCCCATGGCCCGCCGCCTCCGCCTCCGGCCTAGCTATCCCGTCGATCGTCGGCGCCGTGCATCGGCTAGCTAGCGCGGCCGATCGATCGACGTCCCAATTAAGTCCCAACCACCCAGCGCGTGCTCATCGATCGATTTTCTTTCCCCCGTTGAGTTCAGAGGCCGGATCGGAGCATGCTGCTGTCCATGTCGATCTGTACGTAGGCCGGCGGCCTTGGTCATCAGTAACGCAGTGTTACAGTACAGGTCGATCACTAATTGTTGCATTTGCTTTCACTTCCCTGATGAAGCGCGCGGGAGCAAGCGGCTTTATTAATTGCCCTTCTACTCTCGTCGCCGATCGATCGATCTAGTGAAAGGGGGTAAAGGCGATCGATCCAGAGGCCGACGACGCTACAGTACCAACCAACCTACCTGGTCTTAGTTAATTTGGCACAATCTCGAGCGCTGCCGCTCCCATTGGCAGCCGATCGACGTACGTAGACGTCAGGGGCGCTTATAATTACTTATAATTGTCATTTGTCAACCTTCGGCTAATCCTAGCTATATAGGAGTACTCCTAGCTAGATCCGTGTTTAATTGCGCGTGTGATTGATTTGGTTTGCAGATGGTGGGCCTGCAGACCGGGGTGCTCCTCGCGAGGTCGGTCAGCGTGGTGGCCGCCCTCGCGGCGCTGCCCGTCTTCAACCACTCCAACGGCGGCTCTTCCGCTCCACACTTCACAGCGCTCGGGTACGTGACGTGAGATACAGCAGCTATAGCCGCCCGCCAGATTCGATCGTCTACCATCTGTTTTCAGCTAAATTGGCCAACTTCTCTCTCTCCGCTCATAACAAAACACGCCGTGCATGCATGCAGCGCACTTTCCACCATGCTGTCCGGCCACTTCGCGGGGTACCTGCTCCTCCTCCTGATCCAGCTCGGCCGCGTCCGCTTCGGTTGGCCTGCTCTGCCCCAGCAGCTGCCGCCGTGCCTGGGGCTGCTCCTCCTGGACGGGGTACGTACGTAGCTATATATAGGGACCAACAACTTATATATACTGACCTCGCTCGATCACGCAGGCGCGCGCAATTACTTACTAGTTTCTATATTGCTGCGACTTATTACTCAGGTTCTGGCCGTCGGCATGTTCGGGATTTCCTGGTCCGGCGTCTCCTTCGTCCAGCACACCGTCCGTCACTACCACGACCTGCCCACGCGCCTCAAGGTCCACGTCGCGCTAGGGGTGGTGGCTGGACAGTCTGCCAGCATCATGACCGTCTTGGAGTTCTTCCTCGCGGTCCGCTCCTTCTTCTAGGTGTGGACGTGTGGATCCGGATCAATATGCAGGTGGACTTACTGCTCGCATCCGTCTTAGCTAGCTAGGACTAGCTAGGACCTATATATCCATCTTCCTGGCTAGCTATTCATGAGATACACGTACTCAGTAGTCATGGAGTCTCTATTGGTTTCTATCTCGGTCTGTATGGCATGGATTCTGATTGATGACACTTTCGTTTGCGCTGATCAGAGTGAGTAATTGATAATGCTCGGAGCTTGCCAAATGTGGCCCATATGTCATCGATCCATGTAGCCCGGCCCACTCGACACTAGTGCATTCCAGCCCACTCGACTCTTCTGCGCTGTTGTCCACATTTATCTGTCCTGTAAAGTGTAAATCTAGTTCGGTAATCGCTACTATTGTCCAGATGCATATCCTTGTTCAAACTTCTAATAATTCCATAATTGTTGTGATAATACAGCGCTATGCTCTCGTTGGGGTAACCTGCCGCTACAGGGATGCCTAGTCCTAGCGTCTAATCTAATGCCGTAACGACTAAGAAGGATTCATGCCAGGCCCTCAGGTTAAGACTAATAATTTGAGACGGTCACAAAGGGTTTTTTTCGTGTAGGAGTATATATCAATCGTTATCCATTCCTGTCCGGCTCTTTCGCTGCAAGGTTGCACGTAACTGTGCAAGTGTAGTAAAGGAATCCTTTTGGCCGCGTCAGATATTTTGTATAGTTCCCTGGCTTCACATGAAAAAGTGCATGAAGGTTCCATTTTTAATTGCCGCCTGCTTGACAAATCAGTCGAGCGAGAAAATTTAAGAATTTGATGCGGCTGTTGCATAGCGTGTGAATCACTCCGTTGCGCGTGAGCGTTCACTCTTGTTACAGGTTTCTGTGGGAACCAACTATCAGCTTTGTGAATGAACAAGGAACTATATTGTTAGTCAATTCACAAAGTAACAAGTGGAAAATCATTTATAAGAAACAAACATATTGCCCTCTCAGATACAGTAAATATCTTATAGCAAACATAATGACCTACGAGTGCTCCATTGGTAGCCATGGTTTACAGGAACCATTCAATAGTAAGAGCATGTGCAGGGCAAAGGGAGCAAGCGTTGCTTTCATTACTCTATTGAACATGACTTGACTGAGATGCAGCCGACTGGCTGTACCAGTCTACCAGACCACACCAATAAAGAAGCTAATCTCAAACTTTGTTACCATAATTATAACTTCCTAGCTGACAGAAAGCACCTTCTTGCTGCCATAACCTATCTTATCCTTCCTAATCCTCGGGGATGAAACACTTTTTGTTACCCGCCCGATGGACAGGGTCTCCTAAGATAAGATGCTTATCTGAAACCAGAGGATTATCCACGTCGTTTTCACATGCTCCTCTGTCAGGGTATCATTGCCTCATCCTGGTAAGTAACAGATGTCCATTTCTTCCTTCGGGTTGACAATGAAGAGACGTAATTCACAACTAATGATATACCCTGAAAATTATCCACCCATATGCGAGCTTATCAAGATCACATGGAGTAAGGGTAACTATCACTTAGTCTGCTGCGGCGCCAAGTTGATTAAGCCTATCTGAATAAACAAGATACCTTGCTACCCACGAGAACCGTTCTCTCTTCTTGCACCTCTATATATCCACATAAACTGCTCGCCTTCCTTCCAACCCTTTGAACGGAGCATGTTCATCTCCTAAAATGACAGAGTCCTGCAATCCAGCATCCCATGGGGCACCCTTGGCCCATGAGGAGATCTGCAATAAACAACCTGACGATAATTCTGAGAATGCTTCCTTCTCAGATGCATCCAATGGGTCCCTTTGCTCACCGGCTTCAAATTTGTCCGACGATGCAACATCAGCGCCGCCAGGTCATAATCCTTCTGAGCCGTCCTCAGCATCTTCGAGCATGTTGGAGCTGGATGCCGGGGGTCCACTGGACGAAGTCCAGCTTCCGACCAGGTGCGTATACTGCCCGCCCTGCACAACTAATGTTTAGTGAAAATAACACAATGCTACTTTGTAACACAGGTTTTTAAATTTAGTCTTTTTGGAGGATTATTTTAGCAGCATGAAATTTGCTGGTAACAGCTTCCAATTTCTGTAAATAACCACAATTTATCTCTGGGTTCAAAAACTTGTTTATATATACTGCCATATACTACAAGTATTGTCCACTCATAACATCAAAACTACAGATGCATTAATAAAATACGTGATTTCTTTGTACCATTATCTGGAGTTAATGCTGCCTAGTTTTGGTCCCTTGCAGACAATGAAATGGTCCAATATTTGTCATAAACAGTTTGTTAAATCACCTGATTCAGTTCAACAAAAGCATCCTGTGTGCAGCTAGTAGAGATTCCCCATTGCACAATATTGATGACAAGCATATGACTGAGTTCAAATTCAATCTGTACATTTGGTAAATGGAACTCTTTTTAATAACAGTATAACACAATGCCATGATTCTGTAAAAACAATTCTTTTCCTCAATACATAAGAAAAAAATTCAAAATTACTTTCATAAAATTCACTTTAGTTGCAAAGTATTCAAGTATAAACCATCACAAGTAATTTCATTCCACAGGAAAGGGCTGTCCAAGTACTACCAGGGGAAGTCTCAATCATTCACATCAATTTCTAATGCTACATGCGTTCAAGACCTTGCAAAGAAAGTTTCATACAGTAAGAGGATGAAGACATGTAAAAGCTATGCAGCAGGATTAGATCTGAGCCAGTTGTCGAACAACTTACCAAGGCCTTGCAAGATGATAGAAAAGAAGCCCTCAAAAACTTCATCTGCTCTTGTACGGCGGTGCCAAATCATATGGTCACCAGAACAAGAGATATGCACAAATGCATATTGCTTTGTAACAAAGAGAAAACCTGGAAACAAATAAGAACTAGGGTTCAGGCCTTGACTTTCCATTAACAAGGTGCTTGACAAATAGAAATGAAAACTATTACTCCTTTTGATGGGATGAACCATATGCATCATTTCATGATCCACATGAAGGCCAATTAAGAAAATGGATGGAAAGAGAATAGGTGTGAATCATAACCAACAAAACTCAATGAGGACCAATACAGTTATCTCGTATATTTCTTAAAAGAAAAATGTTATCTTGTGTCATGGTGCCTCCGTTAAATTGTTGCTCATGATCTGAACTTAGCCATTTGTTAATTACAAAAATACATGTCCACAAGGTGGAGTAACCAATTAACCATGTACCCATTTACTGAGCAAAAGGTAGGAGTAGGACATAACAATGCTGTACAAAATGCAATTATCCAAAATTCTACAGTCAAAATTATCATAGATTTGACTTTGCTCAGGAGCAACAGATTGATTACGCATTTGCATAGCCGGGCTCATGCAATTTCCTTTTCAAGGACCTCAACAAAAGGATCTGTTGACGGGGGCGAAGCTACGTGAAGTCGTTGGTGTCAGATGACAGTGATGGTTTTTGAAATTTTGCACATAAGACGATGATTGGCACTGTGAATCAACACTGTTGACACCGTCAGCAAAGCTTGCCGACACCAGCAAGTGTCCGCGCTGGCTTCGCCCGTCTGTTGAGAAGCAAAGAAATTTATGCTACATCAAGAAATTCTCAGAATATAATGCAACAAATGAAGGTACATACTGTAGTTTATTTTAAACCCGTATAACCCTGAAACATGAAAGTTGTCATTCACCACCCCTCCATTTTCCAAGTCCAATGCAACAATTCCTTAACATATATATGCATGCCATTTTCTAAGAAGCTGTCGACCATCATGATTTTTCTTAAGAATGGTCCTGTAACGATGTCAGTCGAATCACTTGTCACTCAACCATCTGATATAGTCTCCAGCAGCATCAAGATCAGACTGTACATGCAAGACAAAAGATAATTAAAAAAAACTGTACCATTAGAACACCACAACTTTTAGGAGAGCATGACACAAAGATGAAGCAGTACAAAAAAATTGAACAGAAAGTGCAATATATTTAATGAGAATGGGATCCATACATCTTCTGTTATTCCAAGATGATCGAGTAGAATTCTTAAACCATGACTCTTTGAAGCATTAAGGGGCACAATCTCAATTGAATGTGGCTGCATTTGGATGATACGACCTTTCCCTTCGGTCAGTTCTGAACAATGATGCATCAAGACAGATGAATCTTTCTCGGCATTGTCAAAGAAGAGCAACTTCTGCAAGTATAAATAACTTTTGTGAGCATTCGAGCTCGAACTGATCTATTAGTTATCGATTTGATTCATTAAATGTTTGTGTGATGTGCAACAGTGTTCTACTGTATTTTCCGATATTCAAACATTTGTAGTTCAAACCAGTCAGGAGGATGAATAATTCTACACCATATAGCACACTAAGCTGAGTGGCTTGGATGCATATTTTTTCAACGTCCCTGAATGCTAGATGAGGGATTTTCCTTTTTGAAAATAAGGGTGCAGTTTTCCAGTTCCTGCCAGTACCTTGATTGAAAAACAAAGAAATTCAGGTATAGTTTGGACTTTTTCACAATAGTTGGCACATTATGATCTCACCAGTGCCAACAATTTCCTAATTTAGTGGTTTATTTTCTTATCATACTTTCAAAAATGCTTAATGCATTTCAAACTAACAAATATTACTTTGTATCATTGACTCAGAGATGAGACTAGCTTTTAAAGCCATTATCAATTCGTGCTTGCAAAAGTTCTACAAGGACAAACCTGAATAGATGAGTATTCCAAAAGGTCCTCAATTGAAGGCATCACCTTTATCTGTAATGAAATTTCACAATTAGTTCAACTGCCCCTTGCAACCATAATTTGTAGGAAAGACGAAAAGTTTGATCCAGCAAATATCTATCGATCAAACCTTGGTCTCGTGATGCACAGAATGCAGTAGGTCAACAAATGGATGTTCAAACAAAGTCAAACATTGATCGTCACAGTAAGCAACAAGCGGAATTTTGTGCTTAACGGAGTACAAAAATGCCTGCAAATAGAACAAAGGAAACATATAGGTATAATTGTTAACAGTGTGTAAAAAACAATGGTATGAAGAAAGGCTCATACTCGGACATTTCAATCCTATTACCAAAATAAAAGATAAACTGCAAGAAGCCCAGTTAGTATCAAAATATTTCACAGTAGATCTCCCTAATAAATGAATAGTATGTGAAGCATAAACTTTCAATGGCAAAAGGCAGTTCTGACAATAAAATATACAGGTATTATAACACAAAAAATATGCCTGCTATTGAAAAATAATAAGCTGATATGATTTTAAGTCACCACCTCCTTGCACACAGTGACATCCAAATTTTCTCTGTAAATTTCTTGGCCATGCCTCCCATAAACAAGTGAACCCTGAACAAAGAGAGCAGAGACATAACTGTTTCAATGGTCAAAATTCACACAGAAAAAGATGATATAACATGATAGATACAAATAAATGCTCAAACAAATGCAAAAGAATGATGATGAGGGCTCAGAGGAGAACTACACAGTTGGTATGAACTTTGTATAATGTTACCCTTATATGTATCAACGGAATAAGACTCTTATACACAGTAGGGGCTTCCCCCACTGTATTTCCCTCAAAAAAAAAAAGACTCCTATACAAATCCTGTTAAGGGTATAGGAGTATTATACCTTAAAAATATATGGGTCTGCTAAAAAATCTTAAGTTAATCCTTATCATCTGTAAACAGCTGGTGTAAAACATACAATATTGTTGCATAAACAAATGATAGGGGTTGGCACTTGGCAGCAAATGCGTATGACGTAATCCAGGAGGTAAGTTTTATATAATAACTCAAAGGAATGCTGAACAATTTGATAGCTAAATTTTGGCAAGGTTGATTCCAGAAAGAACCAAACATATGCTATTTTTTTGTAGCCAAGACTTTCCTCTTGTCGAAAGAGCGATGCATGTCACTCAAGTAGCTTATGCTCAAAATTAGTTCAAGATATTTGTTTACCACAACATGAATCACACATACATATGTATTAGATAGAGTAGTGACTAGTGACTAATGGGATACGGAGTATCTTTGGTCCTAACGTTTCATTGGAAGCAAATAGTTGGTGTTACAACATCACGTAACGTAAACCAATTGACATTGGATGGTTGAACTTCGAACAAGGAACAACCAGGTTCATCTTTCCAGAATCGTTATTCGTGAAAACAGGGATATACCTGTAGAAATACACCAGGTGAAGTCTCTGATACCAATTCATCTTTTCCTTGGAAATTAAGAAGCTTGAAAGTTCTAATAGTGGAAGCTCGACTCTAGTCAAGAACAAGGAAACCCAAGTAAGGATAATCAACCGACAACTAAATTATGATTTGCTTCTAGGTTCCTCAATAACCTTCTCAATGGGCTTAAGTTGAAATTAGAGAGGGGGTAAAGATAAGGTCTGCTATATGCAAGAAGATATTTTATTCATTGATTTTTACTTTCGTAAAATAGTAACTAGTTAATTATGGTATCATAGAACTTTCCTTTGATGGACTCGCACAATGACCTACCGAACAAAATCACGTTTCCAAATACAAGTAGAAGTTTCCCTAAGAAGCTTCTGTGAAGCACTAAACATACGCTTGTGTCAAGTCTAAGATTTCATCAGGACCTTCCAGAATCCAGTCTTCTAGATATTCCATTCTGTTTTGGGGAAGCGCATAGACTGATAATAGAACAGTGAAGGAAATGGTCTAAAGATAACATCTACTTTGAACAACCGTCATTAATATTAGATGCATGAATATATGAAACCCACCTTTCCGGTAACCATGATAACGTTCACTCCTGTTGCAATTGCCTCTCTCAAATATTCCATTGATTCTTCATGCAGGTATCCATCATGATCCACAAGAGTACCTTATCAATATATTTTTTGGAAAGAAAATTAATGCTCGAACTTGGCAAGATATTAACAAAAGCTGTATACCTCTAAGAGCTGGATCAACTCACCATCTATATCACATATGATATGACTTAGTTTTGGCTGATGTTCCTGTTGTAGCTTCACTTTCTCTATATTGTTACAGGCATCTGTATACAACAGGTTGAGTCTGCAGGTGATCCAGTGAAAAGAAATAGACGCATTCCTTGTCCAAAAAAAAATAATATTAAATCTGCAAAAGTAACATACCAACGGAATGTCGTAAATGTTCCACATCCGTAGCAGCATCATATGCACTCCTAATTAATCCTTTTCCTTTCCACTCAAGAGTAAATAATATATGTTCTTCTTCCTTCTCCATCTCTTCTTCAGCCTCTTGGCCAAGTTCATGATCAAATCCCAATAAATGCAATAATCCATGCACCTGTTAAAAATTTAAGCTCATTAACAAGAATAGTGTGCAAGCTATTTCAAAATAAAACTGCCATATGTAAGGTTGTTTCACAAGTTACGCCAGTATTAGCATAGAAGTAGTCCCTTAAGTATAGAGGCATTCAAGCTACTGATAAGCAAAGCTTTGATGGTACTGAGCTAAGCACAGTTCAACTCCCCACAAACTGCAGTCTATATTTCACAAGCTACTTTAAAATTGCAATCAGTATTCCTTCAAATAGAGCCCTATGAAGTATACACACACCTATTTAGCTTTTTAACTGCCTTCAGTTATTTTGACACAACTTTGATCCCTGCTGTATTTGTCTCATGTGAAAGTTCATGTTTAATATGGTATGAACATTGATGCATCTGACAGGTACAACACAAATATGATCTACTGATTGTGCTACTAGAGAAGACGCAACAAGACAATGCGAAATATACAGAGACATGGACATGCTAGTAATGAGCGTAACATACTAACCATCAGAATTCTTATCTCATCAACAAGTGTGTGGCCTCTTTCTTCTGCTTGCCTTCGAGCTGTTTCAATAGAAATCACTATATCACCCAACTGAAGCTGTTGGAGGAAAAAAAGCACGTCAGGTAAAATAACAAGCATCAAGGCAAATAGATGATTCAGTAGGAAATCGTACAATGGGAATATCGAGCCCTGGGATATGCTGTGACATTGATAGAACATCAGTAGCGTGATCCTCATCCCTCCATTCCTTGTTCAGCTTCCTGATGAAGTTATCATCACAAAGCAGCAGGGACACCTCCATGCTATCGTACTTGTTGACATTGCTGATACAAGTATCTCTGGTCTTGTACTCTGAGACCTCAAGCTTGTCGAAGGCCAACTTCACTGCCTTTCCAGCATCCGTCCGGAGCGTTTCCGCAATACTCTGCACAGCCATTCACAATGAGTGACGCAAAGCATAGAGCCAATTTGACATTAGATACAAATGCAAAATGATATATAATGAATTGCACCAACAGCATACAAATGTGGGGAAATTTTGAAAACCTATTCTCACATAAGCTGGCAAATTGTGGAATAGGGGCACGGAAGTTATTACAAGGATTTCGCGGTCTTCGGGAAGGCCTTCCTCGATGCCAATTTGCACGCACAGCTCGCTGGGGCCCTTCCGCGTCGGCCTCCTCGCCCTCCTCCGCCTCAGCAACATTGGCGGCGACAACGCGCGTCGTCGCCGTCCAAACGTTGACGACGCATATTTCCGCGACGCGGTGACGACGAAGGGGAACAGGGTACGACCATGGAGAGGTGAGGAAGGTGGCGGCGAGAAGAGGGGGATAGGCAGCCGCTGAGAGGGGCGGAGGCTGGAGATGGTCGGAGACGGGAGCTGCAGGTGGTGAGAGGCGAGAGCGCGGGAGACGAGGTGGTGGAGGCGCGCCATCGGGAGCAGGGGAGGCGTCTAGAAGGCTGCGGAAGTTTTAGCCGCTGGCGACGGCGAGGGATGGAGGCGCAAGAGCGGCGAGGAAGATAAGGGTTTAAACGTAAATCAAGCTCCAGTGATATGCCTAAAGAGCATCACTGACATGTGGTCCCATATTTGGTTGAAACAAAGCGACCCACAATGTCAGTGAAATCTGTAAGCAATGGGCTTCCGGGTTTAAGCCCGAAATCCCCACTCCGTGCGTGCTGGTGCCCACATCCACGCCGGCCAAAATGCCCCGCCGCCTCGCGACGACCTACTCCGGCCGCATCGCCGCTGCGAAGCCGTCCCCCTCGGGTCCATCCCTCACTGTCACCGTCACCCCGGCGCCGCCCCCCACCCAGTTCGACGCCCGGGGCTACCCGCTCCCGCGCCGGCACCTCGTCTGCGCCGCCGCCCGCATCCTCCGCTCCCCGGCCTCCCCCTCCCCTCTGATCGACCTTGCGGACTACCTCAGCACCCACCACCTCACCCTCACCGCCGCCGAGGCCTCCGAGGTCGTCAAGGTGCTCTCCCCTGACCCCGCCCTCGCTCTCACCTTCTTCCGCTTCGCCGCCTCCCTCCCTGGTTTCCGCCACGACGCCTTCTCCTACAACCGCATTCTGGTCCTCCTCTTCCGCACCCGGGCCGAACCCTCCGAGGCGATGCGGCTCATCGCAGAGATGGAGCGCGATGGCGTGGCTGGAAACATCTCCACGGTGAATTTGCTGATCGGGATGGGCGTGGAGGTGGGCAAGTGCCTGGACCTGGCGAGGAAGTGGGGGCTGAGGCTGAATGGATACACCTACAAGTGCATTGTGCAGGCGCATTTGAGGAGCAGGGAGGTGCGGAAGGGTTTTGATGTGTACGAGGAGATGCGGAGGAAGGGCTACAAGCTCGACATCTTTGCCTATAACATGCTGCTTGATGCGCTTGCTAAGGCTGGAATGGTATGATAACTAGCACGCTTCACATACATATCGTGATGTTGTTTGCAATATTGTGCTAGCTTAGAATATAGGAATGGTTGGATGAAACATTTTGTGGTATATTTTGCTCAGATCATTTTGCCATGGCATTTAGGACTCACGAGTGTCAGAGATACAGTACCCAAAGTATTTGCAGAACATAAAATTTGGTGCAACTTAGGGAGTAGGTAAAGACGAGTTTGTAATGCCGACAATTCATCGTTGATTGGTACATTAGTTGATGTTGTATGAATAAATTAGCTGGGCTTATTCATCGAAAAGAAATAGCTGAGTTCTCAGATTTGGCTAAGCATTGATTTAACCATTCTCATGCTAGGAGACACCATTTATCATATTAGAGTTATGGACTTGCACATCGGCAAGAGCTGGAACCTATAGTATAAAGCTTATTATTGCTGCATTTGCTGAAACTTTCCAGGAATTACTGATTGCCAGTATGTTACTACAGATTAAAAAAAAATCAGATGACACTAATAAGTTGAGCTACTAGTTCGGGGGGTCGACTCTGGCCATATCCTCGTTTCCACACAGCACTAAACCTTTCTCTGCCACAACTAAAATCGTGCCTCCATAATATTCTACCGCTAGGCCCAAGCCCTGATATACCATTTCATGTGCCTTTGCTGCTATGCCTGGCATGCGCTGCATCCTCATTTCTGGCACCACTATGAGCCGAACTGGAGTCCTTATTCCATTGATTGTCGTAGCCAAATTTACGACAAATGAGTTTCTGTGTGGACTTGGTGAGGTGGCCTCACTCAATGGCTAACTGGTGATGAAGAGGATTTACAGCTAAAAGAGCTGAATTGATGAGAGAAATGGAAGAAATGTTGTTTTGATAAGATCAAAGATTGTAATGTGTTAAGAGTCATCAATCAAGTTTTCAGTAAAACTGTGTTTGAACATAAACACATCATCCATTAACAACTGGATTTTTTTTCCAAACAGGTTGACCAAGTTTACCAAGTATTTGAAGATATGAAACAAAAGCACTGTCAGCCAGATGCATACACATACACTATACTAATTAGAATGTCTGGAAAGGCTGGGAATACCTCTAAATTTATCTTATTGTTGGAGGAAATGGTGTCCAAAGGATGTGTTCTTAACTTGATTGCTTATAACACTGTTATTGAGGCTCTTGGTAAGAACCAGATGGTTGACAAGGTAATTTTTATGCTCTCTAAAATGATTGAGAGTGGGTGCCAACCCAATCAATTCACATATAGCATTATGCTGGATGTTTTGGCAGCAGAAAAGCAACTACACAGGCTGGATGAGGTTCTAGATATCTGCAGTGCGTATCTGAACAAGTCAATCTATTCTTTCTTGGTCAAATCACTTTGCAAATCTGGACATGCAAGTGAGGCGCATAATGTGTTCTGTCGTATGTGGAGTTCGCATGAAAAAGGAGACAGGGATGCTTACATATCAATGGTTGAGGTGCTCTGCAATGCAGAAAAAACATCAGAGGCTATTGATCTACTGCTTATGATGCCTGAAAAGGGGATTGCTACAGATATCGGAATGTACAATATGGTCTTTTCTGCTCTTGGAAAGCTGAAGCAAGTGTCCTCCATAAGCAATCTCTATGATAAAATGAAAGTTAATGGGATTGTTCCTGATGTTTTTACCTACAATATTATGATCGCAAGTTTTGGTAGGGTCCACTTAGTTGATAAAGCTTTTGAAATTTTTGAAGAAATGAAGGTTAGAAGTTGTAAGCCTGATGTCATTACCTACAATTCTTTGATCAACTGTCTTGGAAAAAAATGGAGATCTCGATAAAGCCCACATGCTTTTCAAAGAGATGCAAGAGAAAGGATATAATCCTGATGTCTTTACTTACAGCACGTTAATCGAGTGCTTTGGAAAATTCAATAAGATTGATATGGCATGCAGCTTGTTTGATGACATGATTGCTGAGGGATGTGTTCCTAATATTGTCACTTATAACATTTTACTTGATTGTTTGGAGAGGTGTGGGAGAACAGCTGAAACTCATGAACTTTATGAAACTCTGAAGCAACAGGGGTTGACTCCTGACTCAATAACTTACTCAATACTTGAGCGATTGGAAGGTAGATCTCAACAAACAGTAAGAATACGTAAGCCAAATCGTGTTACTGGTTGGGTTGTACGTCCAGTGTGATGACGTGCCCTGGATCTTTCAGTTGCATACCTCCTGTGAGGTAGAGTAAGGACACCAGTTCATTGTACATTGTTGCCATGCATATTGCAATGCAATAATGTTACCAAATGATTGCTGAAAAATGTACTCTTCAGAAGGGTAAATTGAGGATCAACTGTATGGTACGCTGCATTATATCTCAGTTTGGAACAATTTGAACAAGATGAGATATGGATCGAGTATTTGGTGGCCATTATTTGTTGTTTTGATCATTTTGGTGCAACATAAGAATTTGCTCAAATTGCTGGAAACCTGGCATCTTCTGAAGCATGAATTTTTCCTACTATTTAAACCAACGCCTATTCTGCTATACTTTAGGTGAGAACGGTTGATTTCAGGACCTCAAAGAAAGTTTTAATAGTTCCTCACACCTCGAAATTTAAATATTTGTTTTTAGTTAGGACCATTGGTCAACTTTGCTAAATCATTTTCTTGATATATTACTTATTGTTTATCAGATCCAATGATTGCTGAGATTTAAATGTAGTAACAAATACCAGTTTGGATATTAACATAATGATATGCCTTGTATCTCCTTGCCGAAGGGAAAAACAGCAAGTCTGCTGATTCCTGATGAGGTCCCTTAGTTATCAGGAAGTGCACATTAATTTATTTATGTTGAAAACAAATGGTAGCCTAGAATATAGTATGTGTTCCATTACACGGGTGGTGTAGATTCAACTATAATTGGGGGATTCAGTAACAAGCATGCTAAATTTTAGCATGTATTTATTGACTACCCCCCCCCCCCCCCCCCCCCCCCCCCCCCCCCCACACACACACACACTACTCTTCATGGTCTTAAATGATCTCCGTGGCATGTCTCTAGGAGCAAAACCTGTTATATGTTTCATGTGTCATTTCAATCCTTCTTCTTATCAATACTAATCTGATCCTGAAATGAGTATGTTATTCAATGAAGTAATTTTTTATTTGGCTTTGACAAAAGGGAGAATAACTCTTCTTGCTAGAAACTGTGAAGATATGCATATTGCAAGGGAATTGCCTTGAAGAAATTTGTCGAATCTCAGTGCTGTACCAGAAAAGTGAATACTGAAAACATGTCATAACTCATAACAGATAGTGGTGCTTCTATGTTCTTTCAAGATCCAAGAAAAACAAATCCTCTAGAATACTGGATGATCACAAGTTAAATCCTCAAATTGCTTCGATATTAAGCCCTCAAGAGGATAGAAGCAGTAGCTGGGAATAAGCTGACATGCTTAAAGAGCATATTTTGATTCTGCATCCATTATATTGTTTTAAGTTGATGACTTCCATTTTGGGTCACGAATTATCTAATTTCTGTCCAGCTAGGGCTAGGTTGCATGAATCACAGCCATTAAACTTAAGCAAATGGCCACCCTTTCTGGACATATATAAGCTGCCAGAATGTTGTTCCTGCACAAGTAAAATGACCTCTCAGAACTATACCTTGTTTTTGTTACAATTGGTTCCTCGTTTTTCAGAATAAAAATGTTTTGAATTTTGAGCTGTGTTCTATGTTGTTGATTCATCAAAGTAAAAGGTTAGCTGGAAGTTTCAGATTCCTTGTAAACGTTAATTTGAATGCAATATCTAGATTTGCATTTTGATTTCCTAAAAAAAAGGGTAGATTGATATTTCGGTGTGGTAAGATTATATTTCTTGTATAATACTCGGTTGGAAAAAAGAAATTTCATGTAACATATGCTTTTTTTTTCTGATCTAGGTGTTTGTTGTAAAAGAAAGGAAATGTCTATTACACTTTTCACACATCTGGAAGATTCCTACTGGTTTCATCGATTTGGTACTAGCCATAAACACTCGAATCAAATAAATGGCTGATAATCTACTTGGGTCATTCTGCACATCATCAAAGATATTTAATTGGCTTTACTACTCATGTATTTGCCTTTTTTCCGCTACTCTGTCTGAGCACCTATTTCTAGACCTACTAGGAAAGTTAGTGAAGAAACAGGGGTAACTAAAGTTGCTTTTCTCCATGATTGTTTTTGTTCTAAGGCGTTTATTCTATTTAGCATCTTTATTTTTGACATTTCTGTCCTACAGCAGATAAAACTTCTTTCCTGGATTTAGTTGTGTGCAGGTATATCAAATATGAATCAAGTTATTTGAACTTTTCCTACAGTGTTTCTTCATAAGAATTGGTTTTGCCCTTTGATCATACAGGCATGCACATCAAGGCACTTTCAAGAAATCAGATGTACTCATTCTTTGCAATTTGACATTTCAACTGGTGAATCTGAAGCAGCACTGGTATTCATGATGATTCAGATACTTTCCAGAATTAACTAGATGTTTATGTCAGCCTGTCCACTGTTTGAATGGCCTTTCCTTGTACAGCGGATGCAGGTTGAATTTCAGACCCGACCTTTCCATCAAGATTAAAGAGGATCAAATCTGCAAAACCATAATTGGCGACTGCATTGCGCAACATCATCGGGGAAGCAATATCAAGGGCACTGCTCGACAATGGCGTTGCTTATCTTTGCGTTGGAGATACCAATAAAGCGATTGGACCTTTTTTTTTTTTTGATCTTAAAGCGATTGGACCTGTGCAGCTGTGCATGACACAAAACTGAATTCAGAAGAAGATTATTCAGCTGTGAACAGCATTGTGCAGGCAGAAATAGTAATCAGCTTTGTATGGCTGTCATTTGACAAACATCATATGTATCGGTCTCTCAACTGGGTGCTGACGACTAATCTCAAAAAAAAAAAAAACTGGGTGCTGACGACGGTAACGGTGGATTAACGATCAATAACATTGCATGCAAAAGCCACGCAGTACTATTGTATGAAGGTCATGACTTCTTTTTTCACTCACTGCTTATTTGTTTTAAGAAATAAATTACTTGCACTATACTATCTTGGGCCAACCAGCCCAGCTCAGTTAGACACATGGGCCAAGGCCCCTACTTATCCTCTCAAATGAAGAGGGAAAAGTTGCTCAAAAAAAATGAAGAGGGAAAAAAATGGCGCGCTTTACACAGTCTGGCGGGAAAACATATCGATCGCATCCCCAAACTGACCCCCTCCCCTGCTCAGATCGATTCCTCCCCTTGCATGGGGCAGGAGCGCCCGCCGCCGGCGACGAAGAGGGCAAGGCCCTCACCTCCGCGAACCCAAGACGCCGCCGCCTGTGAGGAGGACCGGCTCAGCGCCCTCGACGTGCCACCCTCCACGCCATCCTCGTCCCCCTGCCGCTCCGCGACGCGGCGGCCACGACCGCGCTCTCCCGCCGCTGGCCGCGCGTCTTCGCCACGCTCCCGCGCCTTCTCCTCCACTCCGCCACCTTCAACCGCCGCGGGTTCCCCGACGAGAGCGACGTGGACTACTGCGAGGACCCCTGGCGCTGGAGGGACGCCCTCGACTCCGTCCTCGACGGCCGCGCCGCGCCAGTCGCCGCGTTCGAGGTCCACGCCAGGTTCATAAGCCAGTACCCCGAGTGGTTCCGCGACGTGTTCCGCGAGCTCTGCGGGAGCGGCGGCCTCCTGGAGCTCAGCATCGACAACACCAAGTACAACGAGGTCTACGCGCTACCCAACCCTGTCTACAGCTGCACGACGCTCACCTCGCTGGACCTCTACAACTGGCGGCTCCGGGTGCCAGGAAAACTCACCGGCCTACGGGCGGTGCGGTCGCTCCGGCTCCGCAACGTGGTCGCCACGGACGCCGACCTCCGTCGCTTGATCTCGCGGTGCAGCGCCATGGATCATTTGGAGATCCGGGACGTCCGCAAGGCGCGGACCATCGTCATACGCGCGCCGTGTCTCCAGAAGCTGGAGATCTCCTCGTACCGCCCGCTCTGCATCTCGGTGAAGAAGGCTCCACGGCTGGACACGGTGGAGTTGAGTCTCTTCTACGAATCGTATTGTTGGAGTATCCACGACACCATGAACTCCGATCAAGACTACTCATTGTCAGATATCCAGGAGATGTGTGACTATAACGAGGTGGCAAAGAGGGAGCACAAGCGGGCAGATGAGATTTGGGATTTTGGTTACATTTCTCGGTGGACTTGGCTGCACCAAGAAGCTAGGATTGAGTATGCGTACTAAATATTCCAAGGTCAGTTTTTGTTTGCTCGATGCCCATCTTTTAATATGTGCTCTTGTGTAGTTACGTCACATTCGAGCATGAAAATTAGAAGTTTGAGGTACAGGTAAATTGCAGTTTCCATCATGTGATCCACATAATATTCCCTTGTTCCACCAGACTCCATTACTGCTGATAATTTCTCAGTTTGTTTTAACGATAGTACATTACACATCATATTACTGTATGCTAGTGATGCGCATCCGATCCTATTAGTTCTGGGGCTTCACATTTAGGCCATCTCCCTAGAAATGCTAGTCGATAGCTTAGGACAGACATTGGGATACATGTCAGAGTGATGGCATGAAGTCTTTTTTTACTGTCTCAAATCCAATATGCTTAAAGAATATATATTTTTAAATAGGAGATGATATAGGGGTTACAGTGTTACCAGTCTAACAGGTGTGAATCCTGAATGGCTGGAGCAGGTATGGCTCTCGCATAGCAGAACACTGTTTACCACAAGTAAAAATCTTTTAGTTGATCATGGGCTCGCTATAATTGCATTGTTACTTGTATATTGATAGAAGTTCGAAATTTAGAATGGGAAAGATCTTTGAAAAAAATACAGAATTCGCTCACCTTGTATTAACTAGTTAGGTATACAATTCACAATTTTTTCAATAAATGCTGTGCAAAAGAACACCCATTATAATTTCATCATGCAAAGCCAATGGATTAGCCTTGTTGATTGCCCTTGATGCGAATCCAGTAGGTTAAATTGATGAAATTTGTACGACCTCTGTTTTCATTAGGTCTTGAGCATGGCCAAGGTATCAATGCCTAAGAGGTTGCCCAAGAAAAGTTGTTTGCTCGGACTGGAAATGCTTACCCTTAGTCTTGATTACAATCATGAAGCGCTTGCTACCTTAATTTCATGCTTGCTGGACAGCTCTCCCAACCTTAAGGATCTCACAATCATTGTAAGCCTCCAAACAACTCATGTTTTTCAATTCTTTCCTGCCAGCAGCTGCTCCTAAAATGATTCTATGTTGTGTTATTCGATAGGGTGGTTTTCATGATGATTGGAAGAGTCCTGTGCCCTTAGCTGCAGAGTTTTGGTAGGAGCAGATAAATGGAGACGCTGTTTTGACTCACCTGTCAAGTATCACCATCTATACACTCTTCGAAAGCTACCCTGGCCTGGGTCTCTGTCAGTTCCTGGTGATGAATGCAAAGGTCCTCAAAAGAATGAGCATCCATTACTGCCTCAGGCAGCTCGAACCTGAGCAGTTAACCATGGTTGAAGACGTCAGAAATGAAGTTCAGCTCTGGCCAAGGGCTAATCCGAATGTCCTGCTAGAGTTATCTCCGGTTGATCGCTACCCTATCTTCTGAGTTTCAAGGTAACCTTCGGACCCATAGCTCACTTGCAGTCTATAGCTTTCGTAACTACTGCTTCCTGCTCAGTCCCTCTCCGTGTACTGTCTCTGATTGCAGTATTGTTCATAAAAACCACATGCTGGTCGTGGTCCATCATCAGTAGTTTGTCGGGATGGATTGGAGTTCTGGATTTGCACTTTGGTACATGTCTTGGTTTGGTCGTGGATTTGCCGTCTTTAGTAATATGGACCCCTTTATATCACCTTCTGGATTTTGTAATTGTGGTGGCTATTGGACCGACCAGTATCGAGCTATGTTCTTAGGTGTTGTCATGGGGAAGACTGAAACCCTCGATTGAACCATATTTGAATCATGATCGCTCGTATATCTCTGTGTTAGTACTGCTACACTTTTGGAGGAACAAACTCCTGTTCCACTGCATCGTGCGCGCAATTTCTGATCTGACTGATTGTTGCAGAAAATTCTTATGACTGCTCACTGCTCAATATTTAGCCATTGAGCAACGAGGCTCATTTGAATCGTCAGAAAAGGTTCAGACAATAACGTGAAAGACTGGCTGTGGGCCTGTGCAGGCACAAGGCTGCAGTAGAGTAATTCTGGGGGAGGATCATCTTCAGCTGATCAATCTTCTCCAGTTGGACTTGGGGCACGGATCAACCGTTGCTGGTTTAGTGGTTTTAGTCATTAGATCCGGGAGCTAAGCAGGACACCATTTTTCTCTCTTAGGCGTGCGTGATGCAGACTCGGCAGCACAGTGCTGCGCAAGGATATCATCGTTTCGTAATTGTGGGAGGCAATAACCAGAGATCGTAATCGTGCTTTTTTTGGATGAATAAAAGGTGTCGTAATTTTCCCCAAAAAGGGGAATGGTTTATCATATTTTATTTGTATAGTTCGTTCAACAAAAAGATTCTTTGAAGGGGAGAAATAAACACGATCCATGCGTACAGTTTTTGTTGAATACTATAAAAGCAATCAGATAGCAGAGAGAACTCTACGGGAGTGCTACGCATCGACAACACCGAGTGCTACGCGCTGCCCTCCCCGGTTCACAGCTGCACGACGCCCACCTCGCTGGGGCTTCTGCAACTGGTGGCTCCAGGTGCCTGGAAGACTCACCGGCCCGCGATCCGTGCAGTCGCTCCGGCTCCGCAGCGTGGTCGCCATGGACGCAGAGCTCCGTCGCTTGATCTCGCGGTGCAGCGCCATGGAGCATTTGGAGATCCGGGACGTCCACAAGGCGCGCCGTGTCTCCAGAACCTCGTACCGCCCGCCCTGCATCTCGGTGAAGAAGGCGCCACGGCTGGACACGGTGGAGTTAAGCTCCTTTCTGTTTTGAGGAAAAGAGTTGAGCCACTTCTACGACTCCGCTGACTTATTGTTGGAGCGTCCACGATATACCTCGCATGATGGCGCCAAAGCTGGAACCTAGAGGAGCCATCCACCAAGCCAACCGCCACTTTCAACAAAGAGGGCCATGGAGCGGGCCTCATTAAAGTCCAAAACGAAAGCCAAGTCCAGCATCATTCAAAGTCGGGCTTAATTTAGTAGGTCTTTTGTATGGGCACAACAAGATTGTAGACACTCATTTTCCGAGAAGATCCAGGAGGTGTTTTGTTTCAAGAGGATGGCAGAGAGGGAGCACAAGCGGACGGACGAGATCGGGACTTTAGTGACCTTCCTCAGTGGACTCTGATGTGCCAACTGCCAAAAAGCTCCATTTGAACATGTTCAAATGGATATTCCAAGGTCAGATCGTGTTTTCTCAATGGTCAATGCCTATCTTCGGTAGCTACACTTCTAGTCTAGGTTACTACTCCCTCCGTCCCTAGGCGTTTGACTTTTTCAGACATCACGTTTGACCGTTCGTCTTATTCAAAAAATTTATAAAAATATAAAAATAATTATGTTATATTTAAAATATATCTACTAATGAAACAAATTATAATAAAATAAATATTATTTTCATAAAATTTTTAAATAAGACGAGTGGTCAAACGTGATGTCTGAAAGCCAACAACACCTTTGATGGGTGGAGCCAAGCACTGAACCACACACCTCCGTAATTCAAGTCAGTGGACGATGAGATCGCACCGTGTGGACAAGTAGTTTTCACACTGTTCTCTTCTCTGGCGTCCGTCTTTTGCCCAGCTGAGGAAGCAAGTGTGCGGCCCAGCAGCCGAGCACCATGCTCCACTAACAGATGTGCATTTTCTTTTCTTTGTATTTGTTATTTATTATAATTTTGAAAAACTCCATGCCCAGTGCTCACCGATTGCATCTACCACTGTTAACCCCGTATGTAAACCAAACAGACAAGCAAAGTTAAGTGAGAGGAAAACTGAATTAATAGTGCAAACAGTATATATTAACATTTGTTTCTTATTCTCATCATTCATCATCACATTCAGCCACTTATTATTATTACTCTTACAACAATCTTATTAACTAATGACATTTTTGTAGGCACTCCTCTTTTGTGGGAGTACACACACTCACATGGCCATCACAACACCAGCAATGAAGCCTCGTCTGGCAATTTAGAAAATCTCCCTTGAAGCAACCTCCCAGTGGAGGGAAAACGATCTTTTCTCCATCTAGTTCAGACATGGCTCGGGCTGGTTGTCAAAGATTATCAAAAAAGAAAAAAAAAATCAATGGATGAAAATTTACACGAGCATAACTTTGCACTGTAACCAGCTCAGAATGAAAGATGGAAATCTTTCGATATATAGTATCGCTTACATTGCGCTTGATTCACGAAAGAACAAAGCATTAGCAGCGAAAGAAAGGCAAACGCATGGATGTGCTTTGTGTGCTTCTCCATCACCGAAGGCAGCGCAACGCCTCTTGCTCCTTCGGAGTGATTGTTGTGTTTCGATTCTGATGGAATGGAAATGATGCAATGCTTGTGAATTATGCACATGTATAATATAAATAGAGAGCGTCAGAGGGGTGGTGGGGGACATACGGCATGAAAGGAATAAATTACAGCCAGGCGGTCATCAATTTGTTACCATAATTTCCGGGTTTCTAATGGTCATCATTTCTTGCTATGTTTTTAGGCTTTCCAAGTAATTTTATCAGGGTGATTTTGGTTATATCTTGATGTATTTCATTAAAAGTTTCTAGATAAGTTTTTGTCTCGCTTAACCTCGTAGAATAATTTAGCAGGTTTTTAGTGTGAACCTCAAGGATGGCCAGGCTTGGTCATCGTGCTGATATGTTGGAGTATAACGGACAATCGTCCTTTGTCAGTAGAACACGGAAAGCTCTAGTTCATGGTCTCGCCTAGGCTATGAAATGAACACTTTTTGCCATCAACAATCCTTTCCCATAGTAGCTGGACTTTGGTATTAATTTTTAGTAGCCCGCGCTTTGGCTCATGCTAACCTATCTGAAGATGAACAGATGAAAGAAAAGGCAAGGCCTTAAACAAGTGGACATTTCAATACAATCGGCGAAGATTGAGTACTAGCAGTTGGTCAGCGGGCAACCAGGGTGGTGCCTTCGCCTTGTCGCTATCAGGCTCACATGCCCTCCAAACCTCCCTTTTTGACTGCCTGTCATGCATGCGTGCGCGCCGTTTTCGTGAACGCATCACTACAGCACACAAAGCACCCGTGCTGCAACCACTTGTTTTTTTTTTCTCATCAGCAAAGTGCACACACTAACCAGAGCAAAACCGTACGATTACGATTACGATTACAATCTGCTCTTTTGTGCAGCAGTCTCGACAAGCTATGATGTATAGTGTAACACATATCAATATACCTCGACAGTACTTAGTACATGTACTGTTAATATATAAGTTTGCCAGCTGGTCTAAAAATGGTTATCTTAGGAACGAGTGATCAGCTGAGTAGTTGCATGTAATGAACAGTGACGGTCAACGATCTTATACACCAGAAAGGAACAGTCGAGTGAAAGGTCTCCTCTGCCGTCACATGCATGAACAATGCCAAGTTTCTAGGATTCCGTGAAACGGGTTGACTTTCCCCTGTCTTCCCGCCCGTGCACCGAGTCTCCATCGAACCCTTCCCCTGTTATTTCCAGCCTCACGTTTATATTGTACTACCGTAGTGATGTTTATGCGTGCCATGGTACTGTCCGGATGAAGATAAGTTACATCAGAATCTTTGGGATAAGTTTGGAACCATGAATTTGATCTGAAAATTTGCTGGAGTTTCAAAGAAAACACTAGGTGAGAGCCCGTGCGTTGCTACGGGGTTGCATATTTTATGAAGCCTCATGCGAATACATTACTTTCAAGAACAAAGCTTTACCACGTCAAACAAACTTTTAGACTAATGTATATCGATAACTCAACGTATCACATAAAGAGTAGTAAAGCAGTAGGATTTACACGGGATCAGTAGGTGATGAACAATTTCTATTTGTCACCCAGCGATGATAACACACTTTCGAGTATTAGAAAACAAGGCAGGAGAATAATACAGAGCATAGAACCTTCTACAACTTGGAATCTTGAATTTGTAAGTTTTCGACTTCCTGTTTCTTGCCTTCACACCCATACCAAACACAACTTCAAGAGTTTTGCCATCTGGAGCAATATCCCTATCGAAGCACCACCTGTCAACTCCCAGCTTCTCCATGAAGCCAAAGTGAGCTCTCAGTGCAATACCAATTCAAACAGAAGTTGGCTCCGAGCCTCCAACAAATACATTGAAACATAAAGCTTGAATGATGGAATTAAACATAAAAGGCGGCAGTCATGAATCATTTGATTCATATCTCTGCAGATACGCTCAGACAACAGAGCCATGTGAATTGAAGAATAAATGAAAAATATAGAATAAAAAAACATTTGAGTCATACCTTTATAGCTTTTCATGGACAACTCTTGAACAGATTTGAAAGGCTTCTGGTCCAGTGCTTTTAAGAAAAATCAATAAGCTGATCGATCTGCCCCATACCGCTCCAAAGAAAAACAAAAGGGAATTTTTAATCAACCATTAATCCGAGCAGTCTCAAGCTCATGATGGCAGCTGGAAGTTTTAGACCCAGTTACAATATCATAAATTTAAGCAATTATACAGTTGAACTTTGGCAAGCAACAAAAGAAAAACATGTAACCAGATAGTAGCATCGTTGCATTCAACATTAATCTTGAACTCACCTGTGTCATCGTCATTCAGTAAAGCAATAGAAAAGCTTAAAAGCCCTGGCCTTGCATTTACTCATCTCTGTAACCATTAAATATGTTGAAAAATGAGAGCTATTTTAATCGCCATTAGGTGAAGAGCTTAGGGATTGAATCAAAGTTAACCTAGGCTATCAAATCAAAGTGACTCAACATGTAGTTTTTACATATATATCTCCAGTGCAATGTGAGCAGTGATGGTTTACCAGTTTTAATCAGCAAAAGGAATAATGCTTGTCTCACAAATGATATGGCAATTGATCCAATTGCACCGGTTTTTATGACATCTTATGGTCACAGAAATGGAGTTACTAATTTCAATGCAATTACAGCATCTAACTGAATGTTGCACAAAGATTGTGAGGCAAAAAGATTAAATGGACCTTATATTAACAATGACCTTCAAACACTGATTGGACAGCAGCATAATGTAACCATTTTGCTGTCTGTCCTCTGGAACATTTGGAAATGATCAGTAGATGTACAGTCATTATGGGGAGTGGTCAATCCATCTTTTATCATTGTCTCGCTGTCAGGTCAGGGATTTCTTCTTAATCAATTAGAAAACAGTACAAAAAAATGATAATTAGGAAATGGAATGAACTCACAAGTTGCAACCACAATACATGTGAGCTCGTGCAGCATAAAATTTATAAACTGCACTAAAAGCTATCTGCAAGCATAAAATTTGAAAATAAAATTTGCAAAGCACAATGCCACAGGGATTTCTTCTTATACTTTAATCAATTAGAAAACAGTACAAAAAACTGATAATTAGGAAATGGAATGAACTCGCAAGTTGCAACCACAATACAAGGCTACAATTTGGGCAAGCTATAACCCTAATACACACCAAATCCACAATACAGAATGGAAGAAAAAGTGTGCCAGTGTGCTCGTGCACTACAGATCAAATTGTTTTTCAATCCCTACCACAGGTTAGACGCACAAAGCACTACCATATTGCATTGATACAGGTTGCATACTCCTCCTCAGGATTTACCTAAAAAATAGGAATCAATGTAAAATACTACAATAGTTATAGAAAAGGAGAAAAGAGGCACACCTGGTGACCTATATCTGAACATTTCTCCCGCTCAACACCCCTCTCGCTCATATTGCCAGTAACTATGGTGTTCAATCACATGTTAGTCATTTCCTTCCAATATCCAACTGTAAGCTCAAGCGAACATTCAGTATTCAGGCACCATAACAAATACCGTCAGTCAAGAGCACCATCACTGCATAGCAGAGGGTTCTATCAGTAGATACAAGAATACAGTTTTTGAAAGCTCACATCCCAAGTCCATATAGTAATTATAACACAAAACCTAGTTACTTTCTGCAGCATTAGAACAAGCCTATTTGATGTGGCTCAACTTTAATTTGAACACAGCTATAGTTAAAGAACATGATATGAGTGTTGACATCCATGCAATTTCTGAAATCTGAACATTTTTATTAGTCAAAAGACAGACAAAAGCACAATTAATCTTATGCTAACTTAAATAAAAGTGACCAATCGAAGTAAACATGGAACATGTGCTAAAACAGATGGATGTGTCCCATTGCCCTTGATTACTGCATTTTAGAAAAATCATCAAAAGTTAAAAGTTAGTTTTTTTTTATAAAAAAGACGAGTATGGTAAACATATACCAAATAGTGCCATTTATTGAAACAGAATTACTGGATGGAAAAATGGATGATTTGTTGTTTAAACAATAAAATAAACTGGATGTCAGAATTTGCAGATGCTCACAGAGAAAATTGTAAAAGCAACCAGACTAAACAACAAATCGGCCGCAAGAGGCATGCTGCATACCTGATCAGTCGATAAAACCTGGGCACATCTGCTCATTACTGGTGCCCACTGCCCAGCAGTAAGATAACAAGATAGTATGGAGGTGCTTCCAGCTTCGGCCTTGTTGATTGAGCATCAGTATGGATATGCTAATAACCTGATAGAAAGGCAACATAGCACTTACGAAATATTCTCATGTCCCTTCAGCAATTGAGAAAGGAGGCAGAATGTAATATTATGAAATATGCATCTCATATACGACAAAGCATGGACAATTGCAAGGAAATAGTAGCTTCTGCTGATTTTAAAGTACAAGGTAAAAATTGTCATCAGAGATAACCATACAACAATTCTGAATCTGATTATCTGAAGATATCATATTCGACAAGGCATGGCTCAGTTGTAAAAGAACAGCAAGTTAAGTTGATTTATTAGTGTAGGGTAAGCAATTCCATCAGAGTATCTACATATAGGGGTTCCAGCAGTTGACCTCTTTGAACATTGATTCAAAGGAAGAACTTTCCCATGAAAGAGTTTGGAAGTGGCACTGCATACAAAACTGAAGTGTGTTTTATGAAAGATTTCTACTATTTTCAGACGTAAGAACTATTCAACCATGAGAGAACCCCTCAAGATCTTAACATCTGCACATACCGTCAAAGTGAGGACTGAGGAATACCTTTGGAACAGCTGGTGCGGGTAGGGAGATCCATGTCGGAGGCAGGGTGAAGGCACAAGAGATCAAACGAAGGGCACCTGTGGATTTGTACCTCAGATTAGGGAGATGCTGGAACCCTAAATCACAAGATGAATCCCATCAAAATCCACTAAAATCCCACCCTACTACAACAAATCGAGAACACAAATCAAACGAATCGCGCGAAGGAACACCAGGTGGGTGGGATTTGGATCGAGCGAGCGTGCGTGCACATCAGTTTCGCGGATGTGTTTCGCGCATCAGTTCCGCGCATCAGTTTCGTGCGTGCGTGCGTGCGCATCAGGTGGGGTGGATTTAGGCAAGAGCGAGCGTGCGCATCAGGTGGGTGGGATTTGGATCGCACGGAGCGCACGCGGTTCGCGGAGCAGTTTTCACGGGCGAGGGGTGCGGCGGAATACGCAATTTTCGGGGGCGGACGACATCCTCCCAATTCATGAGTTGTAGAGATTCACACTCTCACTCGTGGAATCTTGTTAGAGGAAACCTACGTGGAAAATGATGGAAAGAAGAGAAGATTGATATCAAGCATGCTTAAACGGACGGGGGAGGAAAAGCGCCTCAATCAACCTTATCTACAAAAAAGATATGTTAGTTTATTTCAATTTCCTAACCCACACATGGAAAAGGCTTTACATGAATGCCATCCAAGCCCCACAAATATATCGAGGAAATGGGAGAACAAAAAATCAACATCAAACATTGGTTGACCATTGATTAGGGAAGTTTAAATATAAAAAAAATGCGAGAAGTTGAAACTGGCTCCATTGGAAACCAAATATTCAAAATTAGAGCCGTTTAGCTCTGTTGAGCATTGAATCTAAGTTTCAAGAATAAATTGCACCTCTCTTTTGTACTAGTGGATTTTGTGCTAAAGATGATTTGAGCAATAAGCTTCAGAGCCTGAAGTAGTTGGCTTCATTTGCGGCCTGAATGAAGGCTTCAGAGAGCCGCCTGGTCAAGCAGTGTGTGTGCAGCTGAACCAAACCCAAACAAGCCACCAACAACTCAAGATCCCAACCATAAAAGGTGAGACACCGCCCTGCAATCATTTAAACGCGGCCGAAAATTAAAGGCATCCTTGGTTTCAGACTGCCCCTCCTTCCCAGCTATAGAGAGGGAGGTCCTTGGCTTCAGACTGTCCCCAGCTACACACACAGAGAAAAAGAGAGAGAGGGCACTATAATACTGTACACACACACAAGAGAAGGGAGACAGCAGCAGCAGGTAAGCAACAAGCAACAAGCACGCAAGCGAGAGCAAGAAAGCATGGAGGCTCACATGGAGAGCGCGCTGCGTCAGGGTCTGTCGGATCCGGAGCGCCGCGAGCTGGAGGACGTGGTGCGCGCGCACCACACGTTCCCGCGGGCGCGCAGCGGGGACGTGCACGTCGCTGGTGACGCAGCGCGTGGACGCGCCGCTCGCCGCCGTGTGGCCCATCGTGCGCGGCTTCGCAACCCGCAGCGCTACAAGCACTTCATCAAGTCCTGCGACCTCAAGGCCGGCGACGGCGCCACCGTGGGCAGCGTCCGCGAGGTCACCGTCGTCTCCGGCCTCCCGGCGTCCACCAGCACCGAGCGCCTCGAGATCCTCGACGACGACCGCCACATCCTCAGCTTCCGCGTCGTCGGCGGCGACCACCGCCTCCGCAACTACCGCTCCGTCACCTCCGTCACCGAGTTCCAGCCAGGGCCCTACTGCATCGTCGTCGAGTCGTACGTCGTCGACGTGCCCGAGGGGAACACGGAGGAGGACACGCGCATGTTCACCGACACCGTCGTCAAGCTCAACCTACAGAAGCTGGCCGCCATCGCTACATCCTCCTCCTCATCCTCGGGTCACTGATCCACACACATGCTTGCATGGTTCCATACCATTCCATGGTGATGCCACCAGCTTCTTGTTTTCCATTTTCGGTTCTTTTCCTTTTTGCAACAAAAAGAAGAAGAAGAGAAAATGTTGTCGATTTATTTTATTTTGCCACAAAAAACATGATTAGTAGCATTAGAAGTATCAATGAAGGAAGCATTTTCTATCATCTTAGCTATTGCAATTCTGGTGGCCGGGTTGGCGACATCCAAGTTGCATGCAAGTTGGTGTATTGTTTATTTTCGGGTTTTCTTGTATCTATTCTATCCTTATCCTGGCGATGCCATCATGCCATCACTCTCCTCTGCTTTGTCAATCAAGACCGGGTAGTTGGTACCCATACTTAGAAGGCATCCATTTTCTTTTTCTTGTTCGGTTCTTTTGGACTTCAACAAATTTTATTTGACAAAGATCCCAAGAACAAACTATCTAGAAGGCAGGTACACATTAATTGGGCGTTGCTAGAATAAAAATTCAGGGTTTTGGGACCAATATACAGAGTGTACGTTCATGTGCTTCAGCTGAGCGCTTTACTGCCTTTCTTATCTTGTCTCAGCTAGATCATGTGACATTTGAACCATCAAGCAAAAATTGCTATGTGCACAAATGAAGGACTTTAGAGGCAGAAACTCCTGCCCGTCACCTTGGTCTTTGCTTTGGTTTGCAACCACGCATCTCACATATCTCGCCATGCATAGTGTCACCTGAAGCAGTTTGGTGACAACGATGTGGTTCCTCAACCGTTGACTGATATCACCGGCGGCGGCAACCACAGCCCCATACTTAACAGTTAACCGGTTAAATTAAACCCACCGGTCACAAGCCTGCCGGTGCTGATGCAAAGGAAAATCAAGTCGTCAACGCTTTCACGGAATATAATGGTAGTTTCAATTGGCTATTGTCTTGCATTAGACATTCATATATATGAGGCTATATGTCACAAAGGCAGAGGCTGGGATAATTTCTATATACATAATACTACTACTATAGCAAAGCCATTTGAATATACAGATTATATAGATATTAGTATGGGAGTTAATCATAGTATGGGATTTTTGCTTAAAAAATCATGATGAGTTGGGTTTTTTTTTTTCAAATTAGTCATGATGAGTTGTTGACCGTTACCATTGCATGATTTCATTGCTTTCGTAAGTACTATAGCTTAATAATGCAACTTTATTTATATAGCACCTTCACGAGGAAATATTTATGATCGCCCACTTATTTTTCAGATGTATTGACTAGAAATGTATGTGGACAGAGAGCTAGGCCTCAAAGTGATATACAAATGCAACGAATCCAAATCTAGCTCTGCAATGCCTCCCTCAACTAACCAAGTCATATAATTTTTCATATCTCTGTATCCGTTGAGATTTTTTTAGTGCCTTCGTAATCAAATTATGACCTACCAAATCATGTATATATTGCAAAATAAAAGGCCAGGCTGCAAAGCTGGGACCAGCTTTGATTGGTATCAGTATCACTGCACGGAGTCAAAGAAAAGACCCTGATCCAACTATTTCTCTCTTTGCACTTTTGTAGGGCCCATGATCAAATAGTCAACTCCTCACGGCAACAAGGCCTTGTCCATAGGTGTGTTTCTAAGCTGTGAACGCCATTTGATAACGTTGGAAAATTCAAAGAATTCAAAAACTAATGATGCGTCGATCGATTTCATATTTTCACGTGAATATGAAATCGTCAAAAATATGCAACATGCGTATAATGAATAATAGGATGCATCTAGAAACATGCAACTTGCGTGTAATGAATTTAGTTCATCATGACGTGAGTAATTATCCTTACATCACGCAACGTAGTTAATGGCAACGAGACAAGGAATGGAAAAGAACACTGTAGGAGGAGAAATGTTGCACAAATATTTTAGTAGTTTTCTTCATCTCGAGCATTTCATTAGGTACGCGAATCATATCCTCCCGTGGTTGGGACTGGGGAGTTTTTTCTGATCATGATTTGTGGTGCGGACACTTCTCCCAATATTTGTGGTTGGGACTGAGGGGTAATGGTCAGTTATCAGCTGACTTTGTCAAATTCTATTTTCATTGAATCAAATTTTCACGATTTCCAAAAGGTGCCGGCCATTGCAGTTCCATCGCTCGATGAGGGGCTGGTCATGGAAGGATGAAGAGATTATTCCTGGATACATGATGATTTTTCGAATTTTTCTTAAAAGCCGGGGGGGAGGGGGCACAGCCCCTTTCGTCCACTACAATTCTCTGCCAGTGCACGGACCAGCTAATCAAAATGTCAACACAGACAATCCACAATGATTGGCATAACGCTCCACAAACCTTACAGAATAATCGTCGCAACCAGAATACTAAATGCTCCTAACTAGCTCACTGTAAGGCAGACTGGACCATCGCCATGAGTCAAAAAACAGACTTATTAGTTTCATACATGAAATGTAACAAATCATGGGAGGGGGTGGGTGCATTTGGGGAATGGGACCATAAGAAATACTTAAGTGTGACATATATCTTTTAAAATGAGTTAGTGTACATGCAAATAACAAGCTCTGCTACTCATAATGAATACTATACAGTATGTATTAATAAAAAGTATTGTCTTTCATTCCTTCTTAAGCTTTACTAAAGCACGAGAGTGGGCCTAAGTATAATCCAGCTACCACCAGCCCAAGGTCAAAGCAATTTAACTCAGGCATAGATAGTTCAGTCATAACCTTGTCAATTTAGTCCCAATCCAGACCAATTCGCTTATTCCATCTAAAACCTCAGCAGTAGACTTGGCAGTAAGATTGCCGAAGAAAATTGGGTCCGGTTTTGGGGGCTTTGAAATTTCAGGTTCCAAAATCAATAGTCGAAGTTAGCTTAAAAAACAAGGCAAAATTGTTTGGAGCATACTGAAAAATGGTGGCTTCATCCCTACACACTAACAAAGACAATTTTAACTGAGACCACCCACGATTTTGTGAAATTCATCTGTGACACACTATTACCGATGAAACAATTATTTTCAACATTTTTGTTTCAATACATAAAATACATTAGAACTTGAAACTTTCAAAAAAAAATACATTATGACATTCTCTGTCAATATATTTTGCGCAAAGGTTTCTAGATTTTTTTTATATTGTTTTTAGGACATCATGTAGAGGCCTGATTTAGGGCCCTTTAGCTGAGCGGGCCGAATGTTGGACGACGGCGCTATGGGGCCGAGCCCTTCTCAACATAGGCCCCGTTCGGCAACCCCCCTCTAAAATTTAGCATCCATCACATCAAAGAGAATCTTGCTATTTAAAATATTTTTATTAATTTAATGATAAAACCTATGTCACGACCCCCCCTCTAAATCGCGAGACGAATCTAATGAGCCGAATTAATCTATGTTTTGCTACAGTGATGCTACAGTAACCATCGTTTAATGACGCCTTAATTACCCTCATTAGATTCGTCTCGCGAATTCGAGCGGAGTCCTGAAATTAGTTTCGTAATTAAACTTTATTTGTAATCACAATATTCGTTGGAAAAACCCTCTAAAATTTAGCACAGGGAAACGAACAACCCTAGCATTTTGCGGGCGACGTGACAAGTCGAAGGTCGAACTGGTGGACTCAGCGAGGGACAGCGTACGCAGACAAGCCTGTGCGTCTGAGTCGCTGACGCAAATCTGCAGCATCAGCTCCCTGAGCACAGTCGTAAACCGCTTTTGCCGCAGCTGAAAACCGGGCCTGGCGTGTGATTGTGCCGTCTGAATTCAGACGCCAACGCCATGCAGTCCAAGCGAGATGCAGAAGGCAGAGGATCTCTCCGTATGTTACTCATGGCTCTGTATCAAACGGATCGTCCAGTGTGTAGTCCACATCGCGATCAGACTCTTCACTCGTTTATGATTCCCAGTGGAGATTCCGAGTACACCAGAACCAAGTAACCAACCAATGTCATGGAGGATTGATGCGCTGCTGCAGCACTGATTAGGAATAGTACTACTTTGGGAGCTAGAATTGCCCTGTTTGGCATCGTCAAGTTTACGTCTGAAGTTTATCCGTTGAAGGTAAAGCTCGAGAGACGTTCATTCCGTTGAATGATTCGCAAGCAGACAGGGAGCTTAATATTATGCGATGCTGAGGATACGTCCATCG